>OMNZ01095080.1:0-24598 GCA_900303255.1 Lesueurigobius sanzi
TGCTAGGGCTAGCTTCAGCCAATCAAGGCTGGGACAGCAACTATAACTGAGTCACACCTAAAGTAGTGAAATAATATTGTCCACTGTTGAAGGCCTGTTGGGCAGATCACTTTCTGTTGGATGTTGTCTGTATTAATGTAACAAGGACCAATCCCGTTTTCGCTCACAAACCAGTCCGATTTACTTCACATTCATTTGTGTGTGATTATTATTTTGATCATTCTCTGATATTGATGTCCATACCGACCTTTGAGATGACTCCTGTTATGATATTGGACATTACAAAAATAGATGTGGTAAAACATCCAGCTAGATGTGTTTTAAACCAACTGGATTAATTTATGAGCCAACATTTCACCACAAAACATGTAACTTAAAACGTCGGCTTTTTAGTCAAGAAAATCCAGTTGGCACTAAAAGATGCCACAAAAAGACCCCTGGCATTAATAGTCCAGACAGGGTAGTTTCCCCACAACTTCCTTTGTCTGTGTCTTGATCGCTGGTTAAATATGTGTCTGCAGTCTGTTTGCCTTACAAAGCTGCGAGGAATCCGGGCCCTCACGTGACTGTGGCCGTTCCATCTGCTCGGCTCTTCAGATCTGTCCTCGTTAGGCCATTTTCGCTGCCTAGTCTCAGCTGCAACCTCCTGCAACCCGGGCAAACCCACTACAACGCCGCGGAGGCTTTCATCTCCGCCATCGACCGCCATTGTTTGCCGTGGTCGGGGGATGATGCTAAAGCTGCCGTGCTGCCGAAACCGGTCCAAGAATCAGCCGATCTGTGAAGCTGGATGCTGAGCTGATTCGCGGAGAAGTGTCCTGGGGTGGTGCCCCGCAGTTTAGTTAATCTAGTTTGGGAGGTAGATTTGGAAAAGTGGATGTATCGGGGTTCTTAAGGCGAGACACGGAAGGGGAAAACCTTGATTTCTTATGCAGTGGTCAATTTATTTATGGCTCGTTTTAAGGGGAAAACTCTTTTTTTTTGTTATTTTTTCATTTTCAGGAATTGGGACAGTCTTAACATACTGTATAAACTTTCACCTGGAAAAAATAAATGACCTAATCTTCTGCAATAAAGAGTGTAATCAATGTGCCTTCATAGATCTATATAGGAAACGTCAATTTTTTTTCACATTACTGCAACAATATCTCCATTTTAGTAGCTTCTACTGACTCTTTTCAGTCTTGTACAATATTTTTTATCCTAGCTTCATCTAATGAGTTTTGAACCACCAAAAAAGACAGCATCGTAGGGAGTTGAAAGCACTGTGATGTAAACCTGGCTCCATTCATAGGCAATTTTGGCCATTTTCATGCATAAAATCCCTAACTTCTACATGAAAACGTAAAATGACAGCAAACTTCGAACACATTCCCCCCTCATTTATGTCAGTAATATACAGAAAAAAAGGTTCAAATTGATATCACTCAATGTTTCCCTATTAACCTGCAGTGTCTTGCTTTGAAGTCACCCTTTACATTGCTTAGTTTATTTTGTCGACTTGCACGTCAGAGTTGGTCAGGAACTCCAACATCTCCTCCTCTGTGTTTCCATGGCACATCCATTCATAAATGCTGACATGTTTGGCCCACATGACGAATGGAATCTACCTGAACATTTCCTTTGGGAGAGACACCACCTGCAAAAGTCCATGAGCATATGCTACAAATCTGTTTTCTCTAAATTAGGTTTTTATTGCATCCAAATCTCCACTTTTCAATATCTAACTCCTGTCCGATTTACTGAGCGTGCATCCCCCAAAAACAAGATGAAATTTGAACTTACAGATGTTTTCACTGTTGTTGCACAACCTCCCATTACACAGAGCCTCTTGAGGCTCTGTGTAATGGGAGGTTGTGCAACACATATGAATTTGGTTCTTTTCCACTGTCATTGTTTCACTGTTTGTGCTCAATTGTCTCTGTTCATGTCTTTCTCCTGTGTTGTATGTAAATGTCTATGCTGTTTTAAGTGTACATAGTCTGTGTAAATAGTGTATAGCTTGTGTTCCTGTGTTCCTATGTTTCTGTGTCTCTGTGGCATCAACCTGCCAGGGGGTCTGCAGATGGAAATTAGCCTAAGGCTATAATCTGGCATATTTACATTTTTTTCTAAAATGTTCATTAATATGTATTGCTCCCCCTTTCTCTCTTAAATAAATAAATACATGCATTTTTAAAAAACTTACTCAAAAACTAACAAAGATACCCCATATCCCCCCGAACAAATCTTTGCAACTAATAGACCCTTTCATTGTTTGTAAATATTAGCCTTTGCTCGAGGCGGAAAGCTAGATTCCTATCCATTCCCATTGTAGCTGTTGTCATAGTAACGATAAACAAATGTCTAACTGTTGTTGGAAATATCGAGAAGGGTCTGGCTGCAGACGATGGAGGGGCACGTGACTAGTGGAGCTCCACTGCGCCACAGGAAATGACGTCACGTCCACCCGACAACGCTAGCTTAAACTAATCCAAACTAACCCCGAACCTAAACCTAATCCTAACCTTAAGGTTAGTGAAGTTAACTAAAGTCGTGTTATTGATATAAATTTAATTAAAAGTTGCGGAGGTGACGTCACTTCCTGTGGAGCTGTGGAGCTCCACTCCTCCGTTGTCTGCACCCAGACCCTCTTGGAAATATCAGATAAAAAACTTATTTTATCGTCTCAAATGTCGTTCCTCTTGTTCTTGCTCCTTAAGCCACAACAGGACCACATTTTTAGTTGTAGTTTTACACTTATAATCTCTAGTTTTAGTTTAATCTTATTTCTCTTGCTCACTCCCTGCCTCCAGCTGATGTCACTGTTGATGTAATAGGGTCTATAATCAACAAAATAAAACCATATATGTAAACCTGGCTCTATTGATTGATATTTGGTTGGTGAAAATGTTGGCCATTTTGGCCATTTTTACACTTGCAATAATATTTTATTGCAGTAATCTATGCCAGTCATCTACATCTACATATCTCTAAATTTAAATTGTTCACTATTCACAGTGTCTATGCAGTGTCTCGCCTTAAGATGAACGGAGCAGATGACCACGGTTAACAAAATCCTTCTTGCTTCACCCCATTACTAGCCTGGTCTTACCATCCCCTCGTACTCATTTCGTACAGAGGGTCTGGGTCCCTACAATTGATCTCCGTTTTCAGGTGGGAGGAGTCAACTCCTTTTAAAGTTTGAAATGATTGGATCTGATTTTATCCAATCACTAGCCTGGCCTTAGCCATCCGTAATATCATTTCCTGCATATGCCTGACGTCACCTACAGCACCCGCTTCCCCCGCTCGCTGAATGGTCCGACGCAATTCAACTGATGTTAGTGCAGCCACTGAGATCAGACCCAGACGTACATGTAGGGAAAATGATAATTGACCGGAGTTTACGGCTGGCTAAGGCCAGGCTACCCCATTACACTAAAGCCATAACTCTTTTGTGATTTGCTTTTTGTAAATTTCGACTAAAAAGAAATTGTTTCAAACTGCCTTTGACCAGTTTCTCATAAGTGGAAATAAAATGGTACTTAGGGACCAATTGTAGTGGGAGATTTTGGACGCTTTGCAAAAATAACTGAAATGACCAGAAAAACAAGTTGGGAATCAAATTGGTATCTCTTTGGAAATTATGCACAGCATGCTTTTATGTCCCAAAAGCAATCGCCAAAAATATAACAGTTCACCGCCTTTTCATCGCTTTCACCGAAATGATGTGTACAAAAATCTGAAAAAATTGAAAATGTGCCTCAATAAGCCAATAGACTCGGCCTAATTTTTAGCTGTAGTCAATTGTGTCTGCCCCTGTAGCCGGTTCACTGCGCAGTACACAAAGAGCATTAAGTGGGAAACAATGGTCATTGATTTGACATTTCCAAACTGCCAAAATGTGTTCTGTAATTAGAACTATAGAAGCACGGCCTCACAAAAGCAACGCCAGACCTCCTTTGCGTGTCCAATCCACAAATATGGTGGGTTACATGCATCGAGCAGAATCTATACCATGCCGGAGATGCAATAATCAAACAGTTATGATTGGGTCAAATACAGATGACAGATGAAAGTATTAAATAAAGTATTAACCTGGACTTAATGACACTGTACTTGATTTTTTTTCTTTTACATATATACAGTACATACATTATACCATACATTTAATCCTGGCTCTATCCGTTATTAACATTTGGTCATCGACTATTTTGGCACATTTTTAGACACAAAATGGCTAAAAACTAAATGAAAGAAAACTTGAAATACATTTTCCGACATATTTATCCCAATAATATACAGTAAAATCTGAAAACAAATATGTCTAAACGTAAATATTTTATCAACCGCAGCATTTCACCTCCAGAATCATACAATTTTGATAAATAGTCTGACCCCTCCCAAAAATTAAACAAAAACATAAATAATAAATAAATAAGCCCCTCTTGCCTTGGTCCCACACACAGCCAGCTACGCCCCTGCCCACACTGGTCACAGCCACTGTCTTGCTGTACAATGGACCAGGATCTGTGGCTGTGTTGCTCTTGATACGGCTGATCTATTTCACTGCGGTTTGCTTTCCCGAGTCTTGCTGTTAATAAATGCCTTCTCTGCTCCAAGTGGAGGCATTTCTCCCCCTCGAGTTTCCTATTCGATATCATATCTACTCCACTGCTGCTGCTGCCGCTGCCAGACGGTTACCAGGCAACTGTTATCTACTATTATGGGATTTCGGGGGGATGATTAGAAGAAGTTAGCAAGGGGCAATTTGGCTCGTGGTACTCCTACAAAATCAGCTTTAGCAAAGATATTTGTTGATAAAAATAGTAATAGCATAAGGTATCACTAACAGGTGCTGCGGAGACAAGATAGATGGTTTGTTTTTGCCAATATTACAGATTACTGAAGGTAGCGGCTCAGATTTGCTGTGTTTTCGTGGATTTTTGTCTTCCCAGTTCAAATAAAACCTCCAACCACACACACACAAGTCGGTGCACTAAAACCTAGGAAATTCCAGAATACTCGAGGTCAGTAGTTCTCTGTGTGACGTTCACAAATGAGGAAGCCATGTTTTCTCATAAAAAAAGAATTTCATTACATTCTCACAAAGAGATGTCCACTGTAGTACAGCTTATGCTTATAACAATATTTAACAAAATCACTAGCCTGACAATGGACCAAAAGCCTGACAATGGACCAAAAGGTGAAAAGTATGATTTTTTCCACTAATGGTTGTACGAAGCCATTTATTGCCAAAGAACTGAGTTTACTCTTTTGAAATCATAATGAAACAGAAACTACTCAAATGTCCCTGATCAAACGTTGACATGGCCTTCAGCAACTGCCAGGAAAATTGTTCAGGAGCAAAAAAAAATCTTGCTTCAGCTAAATACAACACTCTCTGACAAAATTCATGTTTGTTTCAAGATGCATATAAGTTACAATGGCATGTACACTTTTGGCCACAACTGTATGTAGCTTTGATCCCCCCAAAAACAAGGCAAAATTAGAATTTTTTACAGATTTATTCACTAATAAATAGCTAAATCCCTTCTGATTAGTTACAAAACTTTGTTAGGTACAAAGTTTTGTATCTTTAAACCTTGTTCTATCCATTATTATTGTTTGATCATTAAAAAAAAAAAAGAATATTTTTACTAAACATAAAATGACAGAAAACCTCCTATTTATGTCAATTAATCCACAAATTGACATCTCTACATCATCCCCCCTCCCAATTCACCTGCAGTGCCTCGCCTCAACACAATTTATTTCCAAACAACTTCTACAATGTTGAAATAGTATATCAATGTTCCCCGCTGCAGCCCACATACCGTAGCAGCTGTCTTCAGACTTACAAGAACCGACACAGCAGTTTTACATCCGTGCCGTGGGTCTACGGGCTCCTGCAGCGACGCTCCTCTTTAGTCACAGAGACGACGCCGATGCCAGTAAGAGCCACATTTGCAAGCCAATGGATTTGTGGAAAAAGAGCAGTGCATACAGTGAATGCTTCATTTGCACTGACAATGCAACCTGTGAGGGGAAGCTGCTGTAATTACAGTAACGAGATGGTTGGAAAATACTCACAAAATATCAGTGTCATGGAAAACCTCTTCAAGTTCAATTCTGTCTATTATTTCATATTGTACTGGTTGTTTCAGGTGAACAAGGCCACACTTGCTTGTATTTAAAACAATTCCATATTCTCTTTTAATGTTGAAAGACAGAGAACAGGATGGTGTAGTGTGTGGTAGGACAAGCACACGAAGGCCATATTAACAACACTTTTTCCAGTAATGTGTTAAAGAGGGGCCAAAAAGTTTACATGTAAATCAATGGGCACTTCCGGCTTCTGCAAACAATCACTGTATGCTCGCGACCTTCGACCAGAACGAGCCGATTAGCTCTCCATATGATCAACACTCTATTGTCTCTAGACAATACAAGACAATACAAGTCGTCTGAAGAGGTACGAGAAAGGAAGACAGAAAGAGGCCGCATTAGGGACCAAACACGAGTAAACCTCGGCCCGGTGTTGGAACGCTGGCGACATCTGAGAGACAGAGAGGCTCTTAAGAGTGACTGCTGAGCGAGTTTGCCTCGATGCTACTTGACTTGTGAGTAAACTTTTCACGTGTTACTCTTCACCATCTAGTCAAATATGATGATTTTGCCTTCAACAACTGCCAGGAAAATTGTTCAGGAGCAAAAAAAAACTTGCTTCAACTGAAATACAGGACTCTGACAAAATTCATGCTTGTTTCAAGATGCACATAAGTTACAATGGCTTCTTGACATGTGAGTAAACCTTTCACGTGTCAAATATAATGATTTTGTTTTTCACTCTTATCCTTCATGGTCTCCTTTGATGTAATATTCTGTGCATTACCACTGAAAAAGACTGGTGCTAACCTTTATTAGACGTTATCAGTTAGCATCCATTACAAACAGACACTAGTTTAGCTTTTAGTTACATTAGATTGATAAACTCTGATGAGTGAAAACACATAGCTAACACGTGTACCTGTAAAATAACTAATCTAACGCTATGAAGTACTATGCTGTGTTTGGAGTCTCAAAAACAGGCTACAGTCAGCTATTTTTGACATATTTCACAAGGACCACAACCTCAGATATTGAATGCAAAATTTTATTGAAACACGTAAAGGTGACGTAAAGGTGGGGCTCCGATGATGGTTGGCTCCCGGGCCTGCGTCCCCCTGTCACCTGAAAGAGAATGCATTAGAAGAGGGTGGGAGGGTGGTGCACTGACACGAAGAACGAGAGAACCAGGTGGGTAAGCGTCCGGCTTAAATAGGGTGGCGAGAGAGTGGGCAGGTGTGGTCCTGCTCCCGAACAAAATCTTATCTTCATTTTAGCAACAGTGAAGCTAACCTGCGACATCCCTCTGCTTTTTCCCTCCGTTTCTATCTTTCCCCAGCAAACCAAAGCAAACGCACGCTGTCCTCAAACAGCTGTTCGGTTTTTCGACAGTGTTCCCTCGACGACCACTAGATGACTTATAAGCCAAGGTTCCACAGTGCTGCTTTAATGTATAACTTTAATTAGTAATATAAGGTCACTGTTTTTTGACAAAACAGATCAGAGTTTGGTGCAGCTTATATTCAGGTGCGCTCAATAGTCCGAACATTACGGTAATATGTAACATAGTCAAAAATGAAATCCACAAAGTCCTGATTATTTGTATGCACCAACTGAGCAGATTAACATAAGTGATTGATAACTGCCCATCCAAGTAGGTCAATAGTGTGTTGTCATGCCTTTCCAAACAGCAATATCTGCTTGCATTTTGAAAACAAGGTCAAGCCTCAGCAAGATTTATTCCCCAAACGTGTTATCTGCAAACATCCATCTTTTATAATTCTACTAGAGACCACTTGTAGGCCATAAATCCGTGCGTGTCTTGTGAACCTGATTTACTGCCTGGGTACATTTGCCTGTTTGCTCAACCCCCTGCGCTTGTTTGTAGATGTGGTCAATCAAACGGGGCCCGGGAAGTGCTTTTACGGAAAATGAGCGCCCATAAAGACGGGGAGGGCGCGTGCATGTGCGGGTTATAGGGTCTCTGTCCAGGCTGACGAATGGTCTGCGGCACTGAGTGGAGCTGAGTGTCTATAAAACACCTGAGTGCAACTATTGCTTTTAGCATTACAGTCTTCTGCTGTTCTCCTATGCCAATTCTTTTTTCCTACATTTCTGAGAAGGAAACAACTTCTAGTTTACGACAGGGCAACGTCGGCAAGAATGATACCAGTTAATCTTGAAAAAAAAGACAGTCTATGAGAATCTTCTATTTCAGAACGCATGTACAGTAGAGGTCTTATTTTATTTGTCCTTTGCTTAACCGGGACAGTCCCTCAGAGATTGTAGAATGTCCTTTTCAGAGAGAGTCCTGTGTTTTTAGTGGTCAGGGGAAACGGGAGCAGGAAAGCAGAAAACCTTGGGGAAAACGGGCACACTCCACACAGAAAAGGCCTGACCCGGGATTGAACCCACAACCTTCACACTGTGAGGCGAGAGGGCTTACTGCTCTGCCACAGGACTGCCATTACACTATCAACAGATGTTTTTATTTTGTCGATTTATTAGCTACAAAGATTTGTTCAAAGGTAGGGTGACCAGACGTCCCAGTTTTGAGCCCTCTGTCCCATGTCCCTGTGACTTCATCTGAAACCATTAATTTGTCCCAGTTTTACTCAACCTCTATCCCAGTCGTCCCTGTTTTTCAGCATGTCGAAAGGAGCATATTTACTTGATACTTTATGACTTTTGGCCAAGGCAAAAAATGTGAGGAAAAATGCAGAAAGAACGTGAGAAAAAATACAAAAAACATATATGAAAACACAATAAATATAATGAAAAAATATGAGAGAAAAGTGAGAGAAAAATTATGACAAAATTACCAAAAAATAAATTTAAAAAAAATCTAAAAAGTGAGAAAAATTACAAAAAATATATAAGAAAACACAAAAAACATAAGGAAAAAAATATGAGAAAAAACACAGGAAAAGTGAGAGAAAAATTATGACAAAATTACCAAAAAGTTATGAAAAATAAATTTTAAAAAGTGAGAAAAATTTAGAAAAAATGTGAGAAAAATTACAAAAAACATATAAGAAAATATGAAAAAAAATGCTGAAAAATAAATTTGAAAAAAAAAATCAAAAAACCCCCCACGAAGTTTCTATAGCGATTGTTATACATACTATATCAATTTTTGATCACCTCAAAACGTCACAAACCAACCAAGAATTTCACAAACCAACAGTTTTACCGTTCAACATGGGAAAAAGAAAAAAAAAACATATTTTTGGCCCAGTTTTTAATGTGAAATATCTGGTCACCCTACTCAAAGGGGATTTTGCTTCGTTTTTGAATAGACTAGTATTCAGTGAATGAATCTGTTTTATTGAGAAATCTCTCTGAACAAACCTTCAAAACTGGAAAGTATGGCGTTTGTAGGAGCTCCAACTTCCCATACAGTTCTCTGAAAGTGAAAGTTTATTGTAAAATCGATTTATTGTCACACCCTTACTGCAAACTGCCATCGCGTCCTTGGCAAGACACTTCACCTTCACTTCATCCTCTCAATTTCATAAGGGTTGACCGGCAAAGGAGACTTACTCACCCACTCCCCACTCAATACTAATGCTTACTCTAGTTGCTTTGTCCAACTCTATCCAGGCCTTTCTCCCTTCCTTCCTTTCTTTCGTCACCCCCACACGCGAACACGGCACACGGCCCTAACTCTGCGCATCTCCGCGGCCTTGACTATCGCCGGAGCCTCGTGCCAACAGCCCCATACTGTGCCAACTAACAACCTCAGTACATGCACGCCCGCGCCCCACAACAAAAGCGACGCTCCCTCCAACCCGGCCCGAGATGAAAAGGCCCTAGATCACACGGCCGCTAAACTTTGATCAATCTGGCAACAAGTGTAAATAGGATCATTAATAAGGATTTAGCCGGGGTGCTGCCGGCTGCCATTAGACATATGCAAACACGCCTTTTTTTCCCTCTTCTTCTTCTTCAAATGCTAGTATTTTAAATGGCTTTTCACATACGTACGCGGACGGGTTAATTCCCAGTTTCTCGAAATAGGCGGCTGCATGCAAACGACGTACTAAAAGGGCCGGTAATTGGGGTGTGATGTGAAAAGTGTAATTTGGTTGAGGGGATGGAGAGATTTCGCAGCGCAAGTAGTGAAAAGTGGAGGGGATTACGATCAAGCAAGGGCTGAATGCTCTTCAGTTTGCTCACTTAACATATAAACTTTACAATGAGGTGTTTAGTTATACCACTGATTCAACTTGTCACCATAGAATTACATGAGGAAGTGTCATTACCTGGACTATTTTCTCAAAATGCGTTTTTCTGGGAATGTTTCAAATTTCCACTTCAGCATCAGTACCAAACAACATTTTTGAACGCTTTCCTTTGAGGGATTGAGGGTAGAAAGCAACATCTTTCCCTTGAGGATTATTATTCATAGTTCATTCAAGTTCAATTCATTCATGTTCATAGAAAGAACATAAAAACCAGGGCCGTTTCTAGAATTTTTGGGGTCCTATGCAAGAAAATAAATATTGCGATTCCATTCAAAACTTGTACCATTATCAAAAAGTGCCCGATAAGGAACCACAAGGACAGTGCAAGCTTAAATCTTGCCAAAATTGATTGTACGACATGTCACCAGAGGTCTATTACAGCCATTTAGCTGATTTGATATGCTTCAGCCCGGCTCCAATCCACAAATCAGTGACTTTTCCCCAATCCCTAAACTCCTTAGATTTCGGTTGCCAAATCCCGATTAGATCGCTTTCATAAACCACACGTACTCGGTGCTGCTGTGGCTTTTCAGCTGCAAGCCTCTTATCTGTCTAAACTGTCTAATGAGTTAGGAGCCCCACCGCCGCTACGGCCCAAGCCACTCCCCCCAAAACACACGCAGACAAAACCTATCCATATGCGCCGCTGCAGTCCTCCGCAGACTATAATACAACAATTTGATCGGGAAGATAGCATTGAACAACAGCTCAGATTTCTCCAAAGAGTCGCATTAGAAAACTGTATTGACTTGAGGGAGAGCCGTTCAAAAGACTGGCTCATTTTTACATTGATATTTTTATGATGCTGAAAACTCCTATGATCGCTGACAGGTTTTAGCTTTTTACAAGTTTTACAAGTTATGACAGGACAGATTTTTACCCTTTGAAGTTTTTCAAATATGATATATCTCAAATATGTAACTTGATGAGTTGAAATGACCTTAATTTGTGTAATTTTGACTTTCCAAATAAAAAAAATCCCATGGGATAAGTATTTTTGCACTTAAAATATGAAATAAACATCTCTTTGCACTTCAAATTGGAAAATAAATCTCACTTTACATGAAAGAAGGGGATATTTTGGACACCCGGTCCAGAGAACACATCACCCCCATTCTCCAACAGGGGACATTGTTATCAAAATTATTGCAACCTTTGCGATTTGCTAATTTCAACAATAAAAAAAAATGCTATTTCTGGATCATTACAAACAAAATGTACTGCTGCAAGTAATGCCTTTTAATAGACTAACTTGCTATATTATTATATTATACATATTATCAAACCTCTAAATCCAGATTACTTTGTTTAGGACCTGCTTAGCCCATTTTTTAACCTCCTTAAGTCCTGGTTCAGCCATTTAAACCCCTCAAGCATAAAATAATACAGTATTAATTTGTGTTTGGCGAATGTCTCCAATCATTTTGTTATGGAAAAATATACATGATAGAATAGAATAGAAATCTTTATTGTCTGTCCCAGCAGAGACAGAATGATAGCTGTATGCATGTTACATAATTAAGACCCTTTGAACCTTACAATCATCTTGCTTTAAGGATGATTACACATTTTACTTATTTGTTAACAAACACAGACAAATCAAAGAGTCTTGCCAATACCGTATACATACATACAAGTTGATTTAATATTTTTTCTAATCACATTAATACCTCTTCCTCAAACGCTAACAGAACAGACAAAATTATGTCCATTCATTGACTCCAGCGTCCCCGCCCTCTTCTGATCACTTATAATGAGCATGTGTTTATACAGGCCAAGGTCACAGACTCTCGGCCTTTTCAGCCTTTTGTTAGGCCTTACAAAATGGTCCTGACCGCCACCTCTCCCTATGCACTTTGAACTGGACCCCGTGACCCTGTGACCGCTGTCCAAGAGAGCATTGTGTGTTTGATGAGGGAGCTATGGATGGATGGATGGAGGAAGCGCAGATGCTGGGTTGGCCTAATGGGTGTCTTTATGTCATACAGCTTGATTTTTTCTTTACAGTATTCACAGCTTTCTAATTCTTTACTCTGCGATAAATCCACATTTGCAATAACAATGTAATATTCATTATTTTGGCATAAGAACAGCCAGAGTGGTACTTGTTACATTGCACACAGTCATCTAAAAATGTAAACTATAAGAGTGGGAATAAGTTGGGAAAAATAAACTTTCTCTTTTATCCAACAATGTGGCTAGCAGCGCTACAGGGTTACTATGTCCATGCTATGCGACAGAACAGCTCGGAACTGATCCGATACTGGATTATTGGCTTTAACAATGTGGAGGACAGTTTGGGGGGTTTGAACAATTATACCCAGGAAGTACAAAACGAAGCACTGCTGAACCGTAGAAGAAATGAACATGAAATGACCAAAGCAAATAGGATTAATTCAAAACTGCGTGAATGAAGTGAAAAACTACTCCACTCCACAGACGAGGGAACAATGTTAGAACATGAGAGAGGATAGTGAGTGCTGCTGTGGTTGAAGTTTGTCACGAAGGTGCTCTTCAAGGATCCATACGAGAGTAAAACCTCTTGACAGGTACAAACAGAAAGGGGTCCGAGGCACTGCTGCCTTAAAAGTCCTTTATTTAATGTTACGGGACATGCTCAATGTTAGAACAACAACAACAAAAAAGCAAAGGGGGCACTGTTCACCACAACACATCAAGGTTACACAAAAGCAGACTGAGTCAAACGGGAGAGTCTTCAAGCCTCTGTTTGTACGCAAACCACCTGGTCCAGCGTTGAAAATAAAAATGACCCTGTAGTCGCAGAAAGAAGGTCAGTCTCTCCATCAAGTGCACCTCCTCCACAATCCCTTGAACCTGGTCCAATGGGGGGGTCCCCATTAAGCCAGTTTCTTGTTATTGCCTTCTTAGTTGCAATCAAAATAATTTTGAAAATATGTATTTTTTTGAAACAAGTCCTTGGGTAGCAGACCCAGCAGGTAAATCTTGGGGTACTTGGGGATGTCACAAGCCACGATAAACTACACAGATTTTAATGCCAGATGCCCTTCCCTTTGCATCCAGTCTCAAGTGGGCAATAAGCATCGTGCCCAAACATGCGCTCAGGCTAGACTCAACTTTACATTTATATTGTTGTATTCAATCATTTAATCCTATTTTCTGCCTTTTCACACTGTATCACTGGAAGTTTTGATATTTTTAGTCCCTTTTCATTTTTATTTGTTTTTTATGAGTCAACACTGACCCATAGCGCTACCACGACCTCATCATTACTCCTCAAAACATCGATACTCACTCTTCCTGTTTCGCTGCGTATCCTCTCGCTCATAATCCAATGCAGACAGTTGGCATAGCTTTTTTTTTTTGCATTTTCGACTGTGTAGGCTTCATCTCCCTTTTAATTATTCACGCTGAACTCCTCGCACCCCACAGCAATGGAAGCGGGCTCGCGAACCCCATCCCGCAATTACCAGTGCCATGTGTTGGCACCGATACATTCAGGGAGCTTTTTTTTTTTTTTTTTTCCCGGGAAGCAGGACCTGGCAGCGCGTCTGTGTAGTAAGCGCCCAATGTGGACCATTAGATGAAGACGAAAGCTCTTGTCTTTGCTTTCTTTTTTTTTTAATTTTGTGCATTTTCACCATGTCAGTTTGTATTAGCATTATCACAATTCCCAGTCCTCAGCCTATTAACTCCCATTGTCCCTATTTAAATCAGCGACTCCTTGATTCTTCGCCCATCAAAGAGTACTTTTTCTTTTCTTTTATTTGTTATGGCTGTCACTCTTACAAGTCTTTTATGGTTTTCTCATTCACGTAATTTGCTGGGTAGTACTTTCATGTGCCCCCTCTCTTGGCGCATGTTGTTATTTTCTCGTCCCGCGGTTACGGCTGGGACGGAGCGCTGTTAGGTAACCGCGCCAGCGTGAATAATTCAAGCGGAGAAAGTAGGAGTTCACTACTGTGTCAACTCAAATTGCCGAGAGCTGTCTTCACAAAGGAGGAGGAGGCATGATCCCCGAAACGTTCCCCTTTTTAGATGTGTTCATTTGGATGTTCACAGTCATCTTAAATGCGGCGGTTCATGACATCATCATTTATTTTAGTATTTATATGACATACAGTGTTTTCATGTTTTGTTTGTTCGCTGAAGATGCCTGTTAAGAGTAAAAACTACTCTATGAATGTTTTCTCTCTGCTTCTCTCTAATTTAGCCGAAGTGGAAGTCTGTTTACTTTGAAACTCCTCATTTTGTAATTTTACAATCTAGATCACCCCGCCTCTCCTCCTGATTGGACCTCAAAGCCCCTCCTCGTTCCCCCGTGCACACACACACTCACACTGGCTCCCATTGATCAAATTTATGGCAACAGGGATTCTGATTAGTTGCCCAGATCAGCAAGGGGAGGGACAGTTGTATGCATTTGCACATTTTTTACTCAGGCAGTATTTGTACATCACATTCGGGAGCCACTAAACACACTAAATTAGGGTTAACCCTAACCCACCATGCCCACAAGTAGATACTTTATATGCGATTTCCCAGCTTGCACTCTTTTTGATGTCTTTTCGACCCTTCGATTTCAGCTCTTCCTACCATTGTGGGGAGCAGAACTCACTAGTGTTGGTTTGGGAATGTGAGCTGGGTTTAGACCGCCGTGACACAGATTAGTTTTATCCAACTGATGATATGTGCTGTTGCGATAGTAATTTAGCTCTGTAATCTTCATGAAATATGCAACTATACCAAAATTGTATGAAATGTGATATGAATGAGCTTGTTGACTTGCAAACAGGACCCCAGGATGATTAGCTGGCCTAAATTGGGTACAGCTAATGGGGATCCTAATAAATAAACAATACCCTTTGCTGGGGAGAAAAAAATGGCAAACCTCAACTAGTGATTGGCGGAGTTCTGTGCTTGACCTCTAGCTGGCATAACACAGTACATATACTCAAATATGTGTACATATACTCATACACGCAGACAGAAAGCAGTGTACAGCTGATGAGAGCATATGCAGTGGTAATTGTGTTTATCTGAGTGAAGTGTGGTCAGAGCAATGGACAGATGACTCCTGCTCATGACTCATCGCTCGCAAAACAACGGGTCGCCATGGACACTGCTCTGACCCCGCGCTCATGCCCTGGCTATTCATCCCATTAAAGCTGCCCCCTCTCTCTCTCCTCTCTCTCTCTCTCTCTAACTCCTCTCTCTCTCTCTCTGTCTCTCCGTCCCCCTTCCCTCTCTCTCCTCTCTCTCTCTGTCTCTCTGTTTTTCTCCCTCTCTATCTTTCTCTCTTTTTCTCTCTCTTCTTCTGTCCTCCCTCTATCCCCCTCCTTTCTCACCCCCTCTTTCTTTCTCTTTTCTCTCTCTCTAACTCCTCTCTCTCTCTCCCTCTTTTCTCTCTCTATCTCCTCTCTATCTCCTCTCTTAGACTCTTTCTTCTCTCTCTCCTTCTGTCCTCCCTCTCGCCCCATCTTTCTTCCTCTCTCTCTCTCTCTCTCTCTCTCTCTCTGACTCTTTTCTCCCCCCCCCTCTGTCAATATCTTCCTCTCTCTCTGTCTCTCTTCTGTCAGTCTCTCTTTCTTATCTCTCTCCTTCTGTCCTCCCTCTCTCCCCCCTCTGTCTCTCTCTGTATCCCATCCTCTCTCTCTGTCTCTCCCATCCTCTTTTCTTCTCTCTCTCTCTTTCTCTCCTCCCTCCCTCTCTCCTCTGACAATCTCTTCCCCTCTCTGTCTCTCCTCTCTCAATCTCTTTCTTTCTCTTCTCTCTCCCCTTCTGTCCTCCCTCTATCCCCTTCTCTCTCTCCCCCTCTCTCTCTCTCCCTCCCCCCCTCTCTCTCTCTCTCTCTCTCTCTCTCTCTCTCTCCAGTGTGAATCCCAGCGCTTGGCTTCACATCTGCCTGGCTGCTACTGCATTTGTTTGCGTTCAGAGTGAAAAAGTAATGATTATGCAAATGAGGATTAAGTGGCGTACATTTAAAACCAAAGGCAAAACGAAGCCATTGAGTCGAATGTGACGCAACATCCATCGATTCGTATCCGCATTTGTCTATATTCTAATGACTGTTTCCCCCTTTCAAATATATTATGGATTTTAGACTTAAGAGCATCTTCTCATCGAGGAAGTGGAATTACCGCAGTGAATAAAGGTGTGCGTGTATGCCGGGTTCATGTGGGCCTCGGGAACTGGGAAAAAACGCTTTCCCCAGTTTGAAAATGCACATGAACGCTCACACAACTAGGGAAGACAACTGGGGAACTGGGGTCAAAACTAGTTTCCCGACGTCCGCATCAGCTCATTTGTTGATTTGTGGTTAAATGTGAGCTTTTGGGTTGAACACTGCTACTTTCACAAGTGTACTGTGAGCTGTAGTTGTCCTCAGAGTAATATATTTGCGAGAGAAATGTTAGCAAAACGTAAATTGATGTGATATTTTAGAAAACAAACAAACCAAAGTTTAGCTTAAGATGCTAGCACCAAAGTTAAATGGTTTGCTCTGTTAAACGCTGATCTTGTGATAAAAGCCTGTTTCTATCTGGTGAAATCAAAATCCTCACTTTCCGACATAGAAAGCACATGAACACAAATCAATAGAGTTCGGGAATAGCCACCATTGCCGTGGAAATCCGCCATGTTGGCAGCCACTAGTATAGACTAACATTGGCAAGAAACATTATAGAAAATGTAGAAAACAGCCGTGGAAAAGCTCCATTAGCTGCTGAGTCACTGCTGTAAATATCTAACGCACTGTAGTGTCAGAATGCTTTTATACGAACGATTACTCCAGTATTTCACCTTTTAAAACCTCCATTGGTTTATTATGGAAAAAACGTGTTGCTAGTCCCATAATTCTTTGCGATATGACATTACATTTCCGAACGGTATTGGTCTTCCATTGGAAAAGGAGTTCCCCAGTTCACATGAACGCTGCAACTTTGGAAACGCCCACAAGCGTTTGTCACATTGGAAGCTACAGTGAGCGGGAAAACAAAGCATGAGAATACCTAAGGTTTCCAACTGCTCCACAACATTAGCAAATGCTGAATTATGTATCGCCAACCAAATAAAGATACAGAGACATGACGAGGAACAAAGGGGTTTATTTATCCAATAACCATAATGCTAACGTTAGCTTCATGCTACATGCTAGCTTTGAGTGCCGGTTTTTCACTCTTACCTGACAATCTGCTTAATTTTTTTATGTAAGACAGTGTCAAAACATTCATAAGGACCCCATTTTGACTCGACTGTATTGGTGTGTGGTAAATATGCCTTAAGTCTGCCAGAAAATACGCAAAAAGTGTGATAAATAGTGATCCCCACAACAAGCATCCCCCTCGCTAGTATGATGCTTTGCCGACTGTATCTATTTTGTATGTTTGTGTCCGGAGATGGCGATGAATGGTGAGATCAACCACAATCAGCCTCCTTTGTGTCATCTGAGAGATTATGTAGTCCATGCACAGCCACAGTCCACACATTACCCACCTGATTAGCGGAGAATAAATAAGAATATTCTTTTCTTGGAGTGTTGCGATACGATTTGTAAGCTTACTGTCCAATGATGTCGACTAAAATAAAAATGTATTTAATCAACTTTCCATTCATTTTAGTGTATTTAATCATAATCTCTGCTTCATGGAGCTTCTCCCACATGAACAAAGCACAGACCTGTTCCTTTGGCAGTGAATTGAAATTGAAATACGAGGTTCTTTCAAAGTGTGTCACTGGAAGTTTAGTTGTTTTTAGCCAATTCTTTTAATTTTTATTTAGTTTTTAATAGTTGACGAAAAATATTACTTTGACTAAAATTGATGAAACATTTTAGTTGATGAACACTGCACAAATATAGGTTGTAACGTCACTCCATTTGCTTCAAAGGTGCATTGTGGAACTTTTTATGTAAAAAAAACAAAAAAAAACCTTGTTTTATATTTGTGCGTATTTGACTTTTTAGTGACCCAGTGGCTGTATGGGTGATCACAGCGGCCTCTATGACAGCCTGGAGTTCCCTCTTTAGACAGTGGAGGTTATAAAACAGAAAAATAACAAGCTTTCACTTCTGGCTAACGGCATGCAAATAAATCGTGGCTTCGCTATGAACATATTTTGAACGCAAAGCAGGTTCACAGAAGGATAGTGGATCTTAGCATATTTTTTTTTCATAATAGGCATCATCGCTTTGTAGATAATCCACAGGTTACTGAGATAACTTTGTTAATGGCTCTTGATGTAATTAATAAGGACTTTACTTCGCAGCCTCTTCTTCTCGAGTGACCATTTTGTTTTTATGTAACTTTGATGTGTTGTGGTGTTATGTGTTCCCCTTTTTTGGTTTTGTTTTTCCTTTTTTCTGTGTTGTAAAAAACAAAATAAAGAGTTAAAAAAAAAAAAAAAAAAACCCTGGAGATCAGCTTTGTGTTCCCTCTGTGACGCAACAAAAATCCAGGAAATCCAAATCCGAGCATTTTAATAGTAGAAAAGACAACTACAAACGGGAGAAGATTACTCAAAATGCATAAATTAAGCAAAATATGTTGCTCTGGACCACTCGTTGTGTGCAACTCCTCCTAAAAACTGCAAACATTGGAATTTCCTAATTACGACCACACCAGTCTGGCAAATAATTGTACAGCTTCTGTATATATTGTCTGTTTGCGTCTCCGAGCAGCTGCAATGGACTTGGGCTCAACCGCAATTAGCCGCCTTTGTGCCAACGCAAAGGTTAAAGTCCACACACTTCCACACGCCGTCCACCTGATCATTAAAAATATTTGAATGGGAAATGTCCTGAGCAGCTCACACACACCTACACACACACACACACAAACACACACACTGCTGATTAAAGCGTGATTTAATGCTCTGCAAACAATGACCCGCTGTTTACTCGCAATTAGCTTGATGGATGCCGACCGTAACTCCGCGCGCCTCACCTCCTCGTCCTCCTCCTCGCGCCGCGCTTGTGGTCTCTCCTTCGTTTCATTTAGAGAGTTTCCCGGCGTAGTAGCCTCTTGGCAACAGAGCGCTTTGACGAGAGTGTTGCCATGGGAGAGTGCAGTAACGGCTCCGCTTGTGGCTGTGATGTGTACTATTAATTGGATGCTCGCTTGTCCTTGATGCGCAGGCACATTTAGACGCGGCGGTGCCTTGTGTCGAAAACAATGGGGGCTATTTAAAGTGTACCTTTTCAGAATCTGACTGTAATGTGAAAGTTTTCAAAATGCTGACAAAACAGGGCGCATGATTGGAGGCGGCATAATGTAAGAAGTTCCATTGATTTCTACATCAGCGTTTGTGCAATGACTGTAGGTATTCAGTTTTTGAAATATGCAGCAAGCACATTAAAACCTTCGGTATTATTTATGCCTTTGTGTACATGTATTTGAGGAGGACAGCGATCAAGAAACAAGGTTTATAGAAGGAAAATTAAGTTGGATGAACTTATATACTGTAAACCTGCCCATGCTGTGAGACTTAAACAACACATTTCCAAAAGCTTTTGATGCCCAGGCCTTGCATATTGATGTATGCATGACTTTGGTAAGTACATTGGCATCAATCGTTTATGGTTCTACAAAAGCAAAACGAAAGGAAAAATTGGAAAGAATGCACATGAAATATTTTTAATAAAATCTAGAAAAGGCACTTAAATGGACGTATCATGCATATAAATCTTAAAAACAGGCTTAATATCTTTCATTAGGATGTCTGTGCGTTGATATTTGACATTTTATAAATTCAAAATAGTGAGATTTACACGATGTTCATAAATAGTAGCGCCAGGGCTGATGTGATTCCCACTCCTACAGCCAAGAGTGGGAATCACATCGTAGAAAATAAACTTTCGCTATGAGACAGAACGGCTCAGAACTAATCCAATATTGAATTATTGGGCTTAAAAATGTGGAGGACAGTTTGGGGGTTTTAATAATGATGTAATTGTACCAGGAAGTACAAAACAAAGCGCTGCAGAAGTCAACCTGAGAGGACCAACAGTTTAGAATGACATGTCTCCTTTGAATAAGATAACATGAAGTGCTACCGTTTATGATTGTAGAAAATGACGAGAAAATTTGTTCAGTCTCGGGTCTGTACAAATTTGATTTGACTCCTTCATGTGACTGGCCAAGCAACTATTCCACGGTAATAATGTCTAGCATTTATTTAGTTTAATGTCATATGTCCTTCCTGGCTCAACCCTCCTTCATCCAGCCTTTGATATTGGCATAAGGCACCAATGTGTTGCTGTAAAACTGCTACTACATATCCATAGTCAGTTCATCACCTATACTGTGCCTACTTTTACTCATAACGTTGTAGTTTTATCATTTTTACTACTTTTATTTAAAGTTTATATTCATAGATAAACATGTCAATTTAGTTTAGAAGGTACAAAATCCAGAAAAATATATTTGTATGAGATATGTTTGCTAATTGTTTACTATCTTTTAGTGCCTTCTAGTTGAAATTGCTGCTGTTCCTATATTTCACTGTTGCAACAACTTCATTTCTCCATTCTGGGTCAAATAAAGGTTTTCTTATGTTAACATACAGTACACTTAATGCAACATACAAAGGGTCTATTATTATGTTGCAGCTTATATTGCTACAGTTTGTGTTGAGACACCAAAACCCAGTCACCTCCCTCTCTTTGTTAGTTTGCATAATGCTCCTACTGTAACGCCGTTCTCTGGCTGGATCACGATTTGAGGGCATACTATTCAATCCTACAGCCGTAATTGTCCCTCAGTCATTTCAGGAGGTGGAGTATTTTAACCCTGTCGTCTGTATCAAGCGCTGAGCCAGGGGAGGCCCCCGAGCTACCATCCTGCGTCTCACTCACCTCCACACGTCTCATCATTTTAAATCACCGGCACTCCGAGGAGGGGCGGCAATTTTACGCATTTTTGATCTGAAAGTTGAACAAGCTCCCCTTCCTTTTTCCGTGCTGGCTTCCAATAAATTCAGATGATTTCCCGTGTCATTAAATGCCGAATTTGACTTGCAAATGGCCTCCTTGCGCTTTCTATGAAGAGAAGATGAATGCTTCTCGGATATCCAGACGCACGCGGGGAGAGCCTCATGTTTTAATTAAGCGGTTTGTCTGTCTTGTCATCGAAGCACTGGCGCTTCCATAAACTCTTTACTACTGGACGCTCAATATCCTGCATCCCTGTAGGGGGCAGCACATATTAGTGGCCTCCTTTGTCCTCTGTCAGCACGACCAAGGTAAACATCCTCTTGGATTATCTCTTTCATTCTTTATCCAGGGGCTCCTCTCCCTCTTTCCCCTCCTCTTTCGCACTCACTCGATCTTGATTCTGTGGCTTTTTTTCCCGTCTCGGAGATGAAAGCCTCCCCACAGCTCCTTTCAGTCTTCCTGAAGCGGCCCAAATGAGGTGGCTTATCTGATGAATTCCCCTCCGCTCCAGCCACAGCAGCAGACAGGCACACAGCAGCACACCAGCACTCTGAATCAGGATACTCATGTCACAGTCTCACTCCGAAGCCTCCAATGCCAACTAGGGCCGTGTGCTACGGACAAAACATTGATTTGGATTTACTTCTTTAACTTACAGGCAAAGCTATATATATATATATATATATATATATATATATATATATATATATATATATTTTTTTTTTTTTTTTTTTTAGGTTTTGGGGCCAGTTGGCTCTTACCATATACATTTTGGTTCTCCATGGAAAAAACTTTGGACCCCTCTATGTTAAAGATTTCCCACTCAGAATTCTGTGCAGTTATGACATAATGACTCTCTATTCCATTTTTACATATTTTCCAAATATACATGCACAATATATCGCAAAAAGGATTGTATCATAATTTTGGTGACGCAATATCTGTATCGTAAGAAGCCACAATATATCGTAATGAAAAAAAATCTTCCATCTGACTTAGATTGACACATTTTTGCAAACTCAGCAGAAAACAAAAATGTATTCAGTTGTTAAAATGGTCCTAAAGTCATCTTGTTTTGACACAATTTGCTCAGAAAAAAAGGAAAACAAAATTGTGTTTCTTCTTGTCTTCTGTATATCTAGTGTAGCAAACCTTTCTGCTCATGCTCTGAACATTGGCCCAGGCAGAGGCTGGTGTTGAGTCCTCACAGACACACAGCCGGTGCATGGCGGGGGGGGCATGGCAGGCCTGGTGGGACGTCTGGGGGTGTGTGCGAGGGAGGACTGGGGGTGTGCGAGGGAGGACCGGGGGCACACGAGGGGCCTGGCACTGTGGTAAGGAGGTCTCCAGGGGCAACGGAGAACCACTCTGATGTTGGTTATTGGGCGCGATGCAGCGGTTCCTTTTGGTCCGCTCTGCAGGGTGCCACTGGGGAGCGCGTGCATGTGACAGATTGTATTAAACACTAACCCCCCTCCCCCCCCCCCCCCCCTCACCCCTCACACTTCCTACATTGTTTTGACTTCCTTTCCCCTGCTTTTGTTGTTTCGGTGTCATGTGCCTGTCACCGCTCAGCAGGAGCCAGCTGGAAGAGCATTGCCAAGTCCAGCCACACCTTTATGTAAATCTAAATCAGTGGTTTCCAAAACGGGGGGGTCAGGTCTTCAATCTGAGCAAATTAAATGACAAAAAAATCATTGCTTATGACTTTTTGGGAGGCTGCAGTTTTGTTTTAATATAATTTTTATCTTACTGCAGGCAATTTATTTTTATTTTTTTGTTTATCTGTTTGCTCTCTTAACTTAAACTTTCACCTGGAAACAAATAAATGATAATATTTACAATAAGAAATGTAATTATTGCACTGTTTCAACGTTTCTCTATAGAGAAATTGTAAATTGAATGATCTTTTTCTTCTTTTTGTAGCAACTACAGAGTCCAAACTTTCCAGTCTTGTTCTGTTTCTGAGGGATTTTTCAATATTTAATTCCTTGCCGGATTTATTGAGTTCTGAACCCCTATAAACAAGGTCAAATAACGAAACAAACAAATTACATACATAATGAATAATCGGGATGCCTCATTACTCAGATACAACAGCTCTTAAGATCCCACAGGGGGGTGCAAAGAGTCAGGAAATGTGCCATCAAAGAAGAAAATAATACATAATAGTACAGTAGAATGGAATAAATGTCTCCTATAGCATCTCTCAATAAACTGTATAGCCATCTCTTATGTACACTGAATAAAATAAGATAAACTCCAGGTAGCAAGAGAAAAAAGAACAACAAATCGGAAAATTGAACAGGATGTGATATACAGTATATGAATCAGAGTGGACAGTGCAGATAAATATATTAACCTTTACCTAATTACTATTGAATGTTGCTTATCCCTACACATATACGTACAGTAAGTGAGATTGGGTCATATTAGCATACGCATATGTCTCTTTGTGGGCGCGGAGCCGACCCTGTAATGTAGGGAAGTGCAAAGAGCGCAAAGGGCCATAAGTTGCAGCTGTGTAGTGGCACCTGCACCCGTCCTCGTTCAGCTGTTCCGCACCCAAGGGAGACCTCCAACCGGAGTCTCCGCCGCTAATTACCCCCACGCCGGCTTGTCAAGAGCGGCCTACTTCTGCGCGTCTGATTAGCGAGGAAGATAATCGAGTTTCGTGTGGCTCGGCGTCCGCTGGCACTCCCATCCATGTCATTTTGCGATTCACACGATCACCGCCGTCTGGGATTGTTAGATACAGCGTGATTATCATGAAGAGACATGGAACAACATCGAAGTTCACCAGTTATTAACCTAAAGATTGACATATTTTGGGATAAATCTAATGACGTCAAAATTTAACTTCACTTTAGTTTGATTTTTCTGTGAGACATGACTTTGCATTGAAGTTTACACTGGAGCTCTGATTACATTCAAGCAGTGGTGGAAGAAGTACTCAATATTCTTACTTAAGTAAAAGTGCAGATACAGGACTAAGATTTTAATTAAGTAAAAGCATCAGATTAAATTTCTACTTAAGTAAAAGTAGAAAAGTATCTGCTGTAAAATGTACTTCATCAGTAAAAAGTAAAAGTATTTTTTAAGAGTTGCATGTGCAGGATTTTTTTTTATCCTTTTAATCAAACCAGGTCTAAACAAGGTCTGAACCAGGTCCAAATTAGGACTAAACCAGGTCTAAATGATCACGTCTAAACCAGGTCTAAACCAGGTCCAAATCAGGTCTAAACCAGGTCTAAACCAACTCTCAACCAGATCTAAATAATCAGGTCTAAACAAGGTCTAACCGAGTAAACCACTAAACCAAGTCTAAACTGGGACTCATCGAAAATAAAAT
>OMNZ01095089.1:0-27727 GCA_900303255.1 Lesueurigobius sanzi
AACTTTCAAATGCTCTTGGGCAAACCTCAGTCGGGCTCTGATGTGCTGCTCTTTTAGTAAAGGGGTTCTTCTAGGATGATGGCCCTGAAGTCCACCACGATGAAGAGCCCTCACAACTGTGCTCCTTCAAACATGACCTCCAGACGAGGCCCCAAGAGTCCAGGTCAGCAACAATCATCTTGGCAGATGTCCGGGGCTCCTTACTGACATCTCTGACTATTTTTCTCTCAAGAATTTTTGAGATCTTGCTCTTACGACCACGGGCAGGTTTGTTTATGACAGAATTTGTCTCCTTAAACTTGGAAATGATGCAACATACTGCAGTTCTAGACACTGAAACGCTTGGAAATGGCAATGTAGCCTTGGCCCTTACCATGAGCATCCACTATCTTCTTTCTGAGCTCCAGACTCATTTCATTGGTCTTTGTCATGGTGAGAAATAGTAGTCTCCCTCCGGTGTTCAGGTGCCCTGTGCATTGGAGTCCTTTTATGCAGTTTGAATGCCAATTAACTGCAGGTGTTGACTGTAGGTGTTGCTAGGAAGCCAACTGACTGCATAGATGTGGTTTAAAAGCCGATTGGTTAATTAGGTGTGTTTTGAAAGCAAAAATTCTCATGGGGGCATATAAAGACAACATGAACATGTATTTTATATTTCAAAATGTACCAAAAGCTTCTAAATAGCACTGGGGAATGTTTGATGACATAAATTTTCATCAAAGTTGCAAATATTTGGATGATATTTGGGAAAATGTTCAAAACAGAGGGTTGTGGGATCGTGACTGACAGGCGTAGACTTTCCAGTGGGTTTGTTGTTTGACTGGGCGCCCACTGGGTAACACCACACATTACCATCTATGGAGGTAAGGATGTCCCTATTTTAATCCAGATCACTATACCCATAAGAATGTAAAACACAAAAGCTCACAACTCACACATTTAGCCTTAAAATACCTCATTCCACTATTCCGTGATGCCACATTTGTATCCCCGTTTAGTGAAGTCAGCTTTACTGACATGACACCTACATCCATCTCCGTCCCAGAACCCTCCAATCACCGAAACGTGTCTGTCAGTCTAATCCAATGCAATTTTTCACTCTCGGAACCCTTTTTGGAATGAGCCTTGACATTACTGGGAAGTGCACCTTTGTAACGGCGGAGTACGAATTCATTCTGAAGGATGAAATGCATTTCAGACTGGAGAGGACGGACGCGAGCGCTGCAGTTGCTAAGCATTGGCCCGGAGAGCTTCAGATGGCGATTAATCATCAAATCTGCCCCCATCTCTCCCCCCTTCTCCCTCTGTCCAGCTGATTGGCAAAGCACTCCCCCCACACACACACACACACACACACACACACACACACACACACACACACACACACACACACACACTGTTGTGGCCAGTCGTCACGTTCCTAAACCTCAGCAGGATAGACACAGATCATTTTAAAAGGGCCGTTGTCATCTCGCCGAGCTGGGCCACACCACTCAAGGCTACAGGTATAAACATCAAAGAACCGCGTGATATCTCCGCGGGCTACGGCGAGGGGGCTGTTTCTGCGCCCAAGATGCATTACGGTAGAAAATCCGAGCTAAAAGGCTGGCCATCCGCCCCTCGCCCTCTCGCTCTCCTTCCATCACTGTCTCGGGAAGGCCCAAACAATGCATTGATTTACATGATGCCTTTGCCTAACTATGCCTGACCTTCATCTAAATGGACAAGAAGTCGGATTATTGAATTTCAAAGCATGTCAGCAGATTACGGGAAATGGAACGAAAAGCACAAGCGTGTTTCTATCCCGAACGATATGTAATGTGATCAATGTGAATTATGTTTTGCTTAAACGCGAGCCGGTGTGGGAGCAGGGATGAAAATGCAAAGAGAGAAAGAGAGAGAGAGACAGAGACAGAGAGACAGAGAGACAGAGAGACAGAAAGACAGAGACAGAGAGAGAGAGAGAGAGAGAGTGAGAGAGAGAGAGGTGCACCAATAATCTCCAAGTGCAGCTCGTCCTTGGCTCGGACACAGAAACGCTTAACGTTCTCCGGCAGCGACTCGCGAAACTTCACTCAAAAGTTTTGCGGATTTTTATTTACGGCTGATGAAACTCTGCCTCAGTGGGAGCTATGGCGTGCTACCAAAACGCCACGGACAAGTTTTAAATAGGTACGAAGTTAGTTACTGCAGAGTCGCGCAATCTCTTCACGTCTTGATGTTGTGAAAAAAAAAGTCCTTGGATCTTTTCAAATGATGCTGTTGTTGCAAAAGGGCAGGTATTAGTCAGATGAAAACGATTTAAATTAGCTGCTAAACCAAAAAATAAAAAGTGCTTCAGAGATGTTCAGTATTGATTATTAGTCATCTTTGGCGGCTTCAGGCAAATCCTTAGCAATAGCCTTTAAAGTGCATGTGAGATTTTAGACAAAATTTTCACCAAAACCACAATTCTATTAAATGTTTTGCTAAAATTGAGTTAGACAGATATCGCCGGTTTGACTTTTTTTCCCTGTTTATCTTTCTACTGCCTTATCGGACATGGGAACAGGAAGTGACATACTGTATGTAGAGGTAAACAATTCCTAACTATTGCCTTATCAACCATATTATACCAATGAGAAATAAGTGAGTCAGAAACCTATGGGACTTAACCTTTATCTATGTAACTGGTCTAAAAATTTTGATAAAAAAATAACTTTTCTTTGTTAAATTGTCACATGACTGAAAAGATTTGTCTGTCATATGCACTTTAAGGAATCTAATCGATAAGTGACAACTGCTGATTTAGAGATTATTATTTTGTTCGGTCAGGAGAGAGAAATGTAATGACAACATGCCGAATTTCTTAATTCTACTCCCTGAACTAATTTTTTTACATTGTCGCTTAGGGTAGTGGTACTCAACTGGTGGGTTTGGACCATAGAGAGTATATTAATGATGGAGGTACAATTGGCTAGCTCTCCGTGAAGCCAGTTAGCATATGAGGATGGGCTCCAAAAACCTGAAGCTCCTATTGACTTTCTATTGACTAATCCATCTCATTATTGGAAATAGTCTTGTTAATATGAGTCTCAAGTGCTTGTCTTACCATGCGCTACACCAACCTGTCCTTTGTCTTTTAATATTTTCAACGTTTGGACACAAAAGTAATTCACAGAACTTTACGGAAAGGTTTGCAGTTCCTGGAGAATTTTGACCCCCAACATTCATCTATTTTTATATTAATAGGTTGGTTTAATGCTTATTCAACCATAATTTGTAAGAAACCACATGGTATTTAACATGACAAACAACAATTTCAATTCTTCTTTGGGCCATAGCTCGTCATCTTATGGCAGGTCCTGATGCTGGACAGTTGAAAACCATGGCTTAGGGGGACAAAAAGGTGAAAGATTTATAGGAAAAATGCCCCATTGTTACGACACAATCTATGTAAAACAGTACATTGTAAAGTAGTTATTGTAAACAAATTGTATCTAAGAGAAGAGCGCCATTTAACCTAATGCGGAAAAAAGCATAAAGAACAACCTCCCACAGACGTGACGACACATACAAAGGTACCGAATGATTAAAAGACAACACGCTGGGGGCAATTTACCCAAACATTCATCTTTATGTCACCTCTCACTTAATGAAAACTAAAGGTTGAGGCAGTGGAGAAGAGAGTGGAGGAGGAGGAGGAGGATTAGAAAAAAACCTACTGGCTGTAGACCAGAAAAATGGCGTGGCCTGGGATATTTGCACCATTTACGGGTTTTTCGAGCCTTACGACATCCGCCTCATATTCATTTAGGAAGAAAAGCACTTCCCTCTTTTACTTGGTGGGTTTCTAAATCACATTTCTGACACCGCCGAGAGACTTGGAGAGGAAGCCCAGAGCAAAGAAGGGAAGAGGCGAACGGCAGATGAAAGAGGTTTGTGTGATGGAGAGAGAGAGAGACAGAGAGAGAGAGAGACGGAGAGAGAGAGGAGGGGGAGCGAGGTGCCAGCGGAGAGGTAAGTCAAAGTCCACGCACCAGACGAGAAAAAGACGGCCAGGAAGGGGAAGCAGGTTGAGCGTTTGATGCTCGTGATTACGTTTCTTCCTGGTCCAAGTATTTCAAAGAGCCGAGTTGACATTAAATACTCCGACTGTCAAAAAAAAGCTATTAGCCGACGCTTGGTGCAACGGGATCGAGTCGGCATTGGCAGATTACACTCGGGTCGACTGGTGAGGCTGATGTGGGACTAGGAAGGTGGTCCTCATTCATCGCTTCATCGATTATCACATTATTGGCTTAAAGGCACTATACCAGATTTTTTTTCCTAGTAGTGGAATGAAATTTGTTTTGTCTTCCTTTAGTACATTTTAAACTCAAATGTGTGTGCATCTAAATAAAGCATTTGTGTCAATTTCATGAGTGTGCAGGCTACTTTTCTTGCATTTCTGTGACAGTGACCCTAAAAAGTTGGGAAAGAAGCTGTGAAGAAATGGGATTTTAGAAATGTTAGGAATGTGTGACCGCAACTATCAATGTGATTTAGTCACTCCCTATTTGTAATTAAAAAAAAAAATCAGGTATAATTCCTTTACTGTATTTTCCGGATTATAAGTCGCACTTTTTCTCATAGTTTGGCCTGTCCTGCGACTTATACTCAGGTACGACTTATATATTAATTAATATGTTACGTTAACATACCAGACACCTATTCAGTTTGTTGTTTATGCTTCGTGTAGCTGAATAACCATCAATGTGTTAGGTTAGCATAGCATCCTGTTGTTCTATTGTTACTATTATAACTAGCCTTTCAAGATGAAACATCTGTTATTGGTCTCGAATTTTTGTAAAATAAATTTTCTCCACAAAATGCGACATATAGTCCAGTGCGACATATATGTGTTTTTTTTTCTTCATCATTATGCATTTCAGTGCGACTTATAGTCCGGAAAATACGGTAATTGAATTTTTAAAAAATGAATTGTTATGCTGAATGGAAGGGTACAGATCAGGTACCGTCTAAGAATTAATAAATCAACAAAATTTGGCAACTGATGTTTAGGATAAACAAATCTATAATGATTCTATAGACCAGTGGCGTTCAAAGTGTTTGGGGGGGCCAAATTCGACCCTCCAAGGGGTTTCATTTGGCCCTCGAGGTGGAGCTGAGATTGTAAGGAGAATCTATAGCCTGGCCTTAGCCATCCGTAAACTCCGGTCAATAATCATTTCTTACGTTACAGTCTGGGTCTGATCTCAGGCTGCGATACATCGGTTGAATTGCCTCGGACCATTCCACGAGCGTGGGAGGCGGGGGTTGTAGGTGACGTCAAGCATATGCAGGAAATGATAATACGGATGGCTAAGGCCAGGCTAGTGATTGGGTAAAATCAGATCCAATCGTTTCAAACTTTAAAAGGAGTTGACCCCTCCCACCTGATAACGGAGCTCAATTGTGAAGATCCAGACCCTCTGTACGAAATGAATACGAGGGTGTGGTAAGACTAGGCTAGAGAATCTACTCTGCAAGATAATTTGACCTTGATTTGGGCAGGTAAATACATGTATCTGTCTAAGGAATAAGTCTATTTGCATTTAGAAAGAAAAAAAAAAAAAACATTGCACATAGAATAAGAGTAAATATCTTTTGCACTTAATTTTACTTGGAAAAAAAGGACAAAAATCTATTAATATTGACATTTTTTACTTGGCAAATCACAAAATCCAGAAATGTTCCTTTTTGTCATTTTTTTTGCAGTGTACTTTGATTAATTTGACTGAATAGACTATTACTAGTTACTAAGGACAATAGCACAGTTGACAGATAGGTAGCACACAATGAATCATAGTTCTGGTTGAATTTGGTAAAAACAGTATTGCGTTTGGCCCTTTGCTCACTAATACTTTTTTCATTTTGGCCCTCTGCTATAGCCAATAATAAACTTTTCAAATTATGGTTCATAATTTTAATGGAATGAAATATAATTAACATTATATTGAAAAAGTTTAAGCCTGTGAAAGTGCTAAATCAATCACATGCTCCATACTTGCTCGGATAATGCTTTGATCATTACGTTCATTTATCAAGAACTATAAAAATATTTCAATATTTCTTGTAAGACCGGACTGCACAGCAGCAGTGACTCAATTAGTTTTACATGTTTTAAAATCAATCACAAGCATTTGTTTGTAGAGAACAATGCACTCGCCAATTAAGTGCTGCTTTTGTGATCTGCTAATTGCCATCATTCAAACTGTGATCGCTACCTGACAGCGATTCACCTTTTCAGTAGATAATTAAATAGTTTGGGGAGAAATGAAGGGTCACACAGGTACACTTTGAATTCAAAATATGCCTTGTTTTTTACCGATCTTGTTAATGAGATAGAGCTTCCAAATGAACCTAGCTTAGGCAAAAAATAACACTCCACTCTGGTCCAAACTCCAAACAATAAGCTGTAGATCAGCCTGTCACAAACTCAGCCATGGGCCCCTTATCAATCCATGGGGCCCCCAGTAATATTACATCAATCTTTTTTAGATCATATGTCATAGTTTCCTTATTCATATTGCGTATATTTAAAATAAATAGTGACTACATTGTAAAATGGTATGTTAATAATTAAAAAGACTTCCCAAGTAAAGAATCTGCCAAATATTTTTGTAGTAAAATGTATTTCCATTTCCTAATTGTTAAATGCAATAAAATCTTTATTCTTATTTTAGGTGTAATGAGATGTTTTGTTTTCTTATCCCAATTACAAAATACTTATTCCATTGGTAGATTATTTGAATTACCTGCTCAAATCAAGGTCTTCAGTAGTTTTTTTTACCATGTATAGCCTAAATCCTTTTCATAATGACACAAATACACATATTGTGATGCGATTGATTTCGGGACGGGAGACACTGCCGTAGCACTGACCATACATTTGATCCCGACTTTGTTCCTCCTCGATTCTTCCCGGTAAAGACCCGCGACCCACCGGTTGAGAACCACTGACTGCTAATCGGAGAGGACTGGCACTCAGCTTGGCCTCTTCTCTTTGTTTTTTTAAACACATGTGCAGAGGACACAGGCCAGAGACTAATTAGCCGAAGCGCACGCGAGAATGTGAGCGCCGGCTTTCTTTTTCCCCGTTACCAGCGTCTGTCAAGGGTGCAGCAAGGGCGAGCTCCAGTCACATTATACCGTATGAGAGCCCCGACGCTTTGGCAAGAGACGCGCAGGCCACTCATTAGTCTGGAAAAAAACATTTGCCCGTTTAGCACTCGAGGCACACGGGGTCCGCGGGCTAAGGTCTGCGCGGAACTGTGAATAATAACGAGCAATAGGTTGGTTAGTAGCGTGTACCAGCCAGAAATGTCCCCGATTTCCAGTGACGGCCAATGGAAAAGCGGGTGGGTGCTGTATTTTGTGGAGGTAGACGGAGCCGCGCTTTGAAACCGACAGATAAGATTGTGCCTGACCTGACCGCGGCCTGAAATACAAGTACACTTCACAGGATCACAGCTCAGCCATTTTGAAAAGCTTGTTTTGCAGTGACGAGATCGATCGACGCTGGATACACTTTGCGGCAATATAAAGCACGGAATGTAGTCGCATGGCACTGTCGTTTTCTCAGAGTTATTATACCAAAACCGCCTAAACTCTCTAAACATGTGACTAGTATTGAAATTCATTCTTAAGGCGAGACGATGCTGGTGGAAAGGGAAAGAAATTTCAATTTAGATTCACACTTTTGCTGTAAATTAATAACACAAATATGAGGGGAAAAAAGCATGATTGCGAGTTTCATGTTTTCATATTAAAATGGAAAAATAACTGAAATCGCCTAGATTTCCTGACTCAAAATCTAAACAATCGATAGGGTTGGGTTTAAATGTATGTTTTTATGTGATGACAAACTAGTTACAAAGGTTTGTTCAGAAGGGATTTTGAACTTCTTGTTAAGTTTTAGCGTACAAAATCTGTAAAATCAAATTTTGGCAAGGAATTATACATTTAAAAAAAACCCTTTTGAACAAAAAAACCTTCTAAATATTGTTAAAATTTGGTGTTTTTATGTCCTACTTACATGTGGAGATGTTGCCACAATGCAAGAGAAAGTGGCTTTGGAGAAACATTGAATAATAATAATATTTAAATAGGTTATTGTGAAGAATAGGTCATGTATTTTCTTGCAGGTGAAAATATATGTTAAGAAAGCAAGAAGGCCCTAACCTGAAAAAAAGTTCTGCTGTGTCTCCCTTAAAATTCTTTAAGTTTCCAACTTGCGCCGAGTCAACTTGTGGTTTTTATGTTGCGCACATTATCAAACTATTCCTGTAGGTTATGTCCACGTCCTAGAATTTGATGTCATAATCTCTAATGGAGGGGAGGGGCCGACACAGCTCTATGATAGGGACATTGTTTTTAAAAGAATGAACAAAATTAACCACATAATTATTTGGGTATTTATCTTTTCAACTGACCGACATCACAGCCATGTTTTTGAATATTGTCACCACTTTTTGACCCCATTATGAGAAAATAATTCTCACTTAGTTCAAATGTGCTGGCAGAGAAGATGAACTCTGTAACGGTTTTGTTTCATGTTGATAGGCCTCCTAATGACAGGGGTATTTGCTATAAAGTATAAACCAAAACAAACACTAACTGTATTTCAACAGTTACCATTCCCACCGTAGCTGCCGAACACCTTTATTTTAGACTGCAGTCTGTTTGTGGTGCAACGAACGCAACCTATAGATACAGACGGCATCTTTGGGAACACCCACAAATAATCATTCCCATAACAGACCTCTTCCCCCCCTCGCTAGGCCACGCCCCCCCGGTATGACATGCTGCTGTCTGTATCCTATTGCACCTCTTTCCATTAGCCCAGGCTTGAGACCAGCCTGGGGATGATGCTGATCCATATTCAACAATAGCGGTATGCAGGCTTGTGTTTAATAATACATTGGTCTAGATAGAGAAATTGTGTGACCCAGATTTGGCGCTGTGTAAATAATCTTATCTCAGTAATGAATAGTCTCCAAGTTTTCAATGAAGGTGGCGAGTGAGAAAGCCTTCTGAAAGTGAACTGTTGCCACGTGAAGTTTGAGACAGTGGTTTACCATCAGGGCTGAAACAATTCAACAATCCATTATTGAAATAGTTCCCAAATATTGGAGTAATCAATGAATCATTTCTGGTATACACAGATTCAAACAGAGCAAGAATTAAATTAAAATGTTGTATTTCTGAACAATAAACTATTTTGTCTCTAAAGATATAGAGTATGTCCAAAACCAGTTTGAAAATAAATCTTGCTCAATCTTGCTCTCACTTTCACAATCCCAGACTGAATTCTGGAGGGATTAAAGCTTTTAAATGATGAACAGCATTGTTGGCATATTGTGAAACTTCTCCTAAGAGCATTACCTTCAAGTTTATTCTATCAAGACGTCCTCAAACTGCATCACTTTAGTTTCATGTGGCAAAAAGTAAAAAAAAAGAAAAAAAAACATTTCCACAAATCCTTTACAGCCAAATGATCAATCTATTAACTGTAAAAAATACTCGGATTACTCGATTACCAAAATGATTGTCAGTTGCAGCCCTACTTCCAATCATCTATAAATTAAGCTAAAAACAAACATGGCGAAGTGAGAGGATGGAGCAGAAATAGAGGCGTCTTGGAGCTAATCCTCACTTCCACAGACTCGCCTGCTGCCTCTGCTCCCACTATTTTTACTGGCCCCGCGCTCACCTGTCAGTAACACTACCTTGGCCAGCAGCTGCTAATCACATGTTACTCTCAGGAGCTGCTACCGCCGGCCATTCCTCCGCTCCGCACTTTTCCCTTGGAGGAAGACGAGCAATGATGGGATATTTGATTTCATTTTAATCAACACAATAAGCAAATTAAACTCCCGTCTGACATATTGCACTTAGACCAGAGGTGTAGTACCACGGATCCCAGAAGCGGTGACTTGGCGCGACTTCCTCCAAAAGAGGGAGGAAATAAGCCTTTGAAAGCTGAGAGTCATTTAGTGAAAGGCGTCAGTTATGTAAAGTATTGATGGCATGATGTCAATACGAGTATTAACTTCACAGTCTATTTCAGCGCCGGACTGAAAACCCGACACGTCAAAATACTCTCCCACCGAAACAGTAGCTGACGCACAGCTGCAGCAAAGACGTGAGACGCTGGGTTTAGCTTCTCTAACCTTTTAACCCGCGCTCCAAAATGAAAACGAATATCGGACGAGTCAAGTAAGGCAGCCGGGCCTGGTTAGCTGAACTGTTTATAGATCATTTACCCCGGTTTAGATCTGCTGTTAAGACTTTTCTGCATCCTGACACTACAGTACAATTCATAGAAAGTTCATATCACATTTAGAAATACGCAAATAACACTATGATCAAAGCAGTGCTATCTTTCATTAAAAAAAAACAGCAGCAGTGAAGGCTAGCACTCCTGATCTCCACAAACACTAGCCATAAGCCGTAACCAACAGTTACCCAGGTAGCTCACAGAGACAATATCCTGTGCTGGCTTCTCTCAGAGCAGCCCTGTGGCTCTTTGGCCCGTTGCACTGGTTCATATTAAGCTCCTGACGCAGCAACACCATCTGACCTTCAGGTGAGGACTGAAAAAGAGCCATTGAATAACAAGTGGCTAGTGTCGCCTCCTTTCTATAATTAAAAACAGTATAACGGACGCCTCATCCAAGATGAGGTCAGGCAGGAGGGTTTTTTTGCCGTTAGCGGTGTGCCAGGCTCTAACACAGCAGCTGTGGCCTGGTGCTGCCACAGTCGCACCGATCGGGAACATTTTCTTCCTCTGAGACTGCCATGGCTCTCCTCGGCACGTTGGATAAAATGTCCAGCGACTGGCAGGAGGCCTTGTGCTCGATTGCATCAACCAGGTGCTCATTTAAGGAGATTGATAGAGAAGATTCTTTCTAAGAATGACTTGCAACTCTCACGTGAGCGCAGCAAATAATATCCCATATTATGGGAAACTTGAAGCAATAATAGCAAATGCAATATCTGAACTACACAAAAAATAATAACGATGTCCCACCTGAATGTAAGAATATTGAGAACCTTAAATAAAAATGTGAAAAAATGTCTGCATTTAGTTAATTTAATACTCACTAAGTCGGGATTATGTTATGGGGAAGGCCTAGACTTCCTTATCTCGTCTAATTACTCAATTCTGGCACAACTCCTGAATGTTCTAGCACCTATTGAGTGCACAAAAATAGCCGATGATGAGCGTTAAATAACATTGTTCTCAGCAGAAACAAAGGCAATTGTCGAGCAGTGGCGGCTAATCCCTCATGTGTTGTGTCAGGACTAAAATGGAAAGTATGCGAGGCATGGTGAACCGGACTGACAGCGGCCCTCATGGGGTCCTGTGCCGCCGGGTTAAAGCATTTCAACAACAGAGCGGGGTGCCCACAGTGGAGCAACAGGCGGCAGGCTAAAATGCTAACAGGCTAAGAAGGGAGGGGCACGAGTGCACAGCGGGCTCCGGGGCACACCGAGGCTCAGGCTAAACAGCAGCACGTGAAGGTGAGGATAGTAGAACACTGGGAATGCCATGGTCAACTACAGATTAGACTCAAGCAACTATCGAGGTGCGAAAGGGGAGCATAACACACAGTAAAAAAATACATATATATTTTTTGTTTTTTATGTCCTAATTCCTCGGGTAATAATCCTTTCCTAGATCATGAGGGGTTAGCTGTGTCTCGCAAAAACAAACAAATGCGTGTGATAAACAAATGCGTTTGTGCTAGACTTCACTGATGTTAACTCAAATAAGAAGTTTGTATGGAGAGGATCCTACAGTGCAATTGAGGATTATTTATGTTAAGCTTTGAGTATTTATTACTCCAAATAATTTCTTCATGTATCGCTTCTTCATGTATCGCTTCTTTATGTATGAATGACCTTGTGACTTCCCTTCCCAATTAGGCCATGCCCGTTTCATACCAGGCCCCCCCACAAGCGCACACAACAGCAGCTCTAGACTGGAGCCACAAGGCGTCCCGGTGACTTCTGCTTTGTGGCTTTTAACCGTGAAATTGCAACATCTCCTGTTTAAAAGATGACATCTGTTATCAGTCCCAAAATGGTGTCTCCCACTACCTTCTTTGTTTATTGTTGATGCGTTACAGTTGCATAATCAGTCACACCAGCGGCACACAGAGGGGCCATTCTCCCCCCCCCCCTGGCCTCGCCGTTTGAGGTCACAAGGACAATGCTACTTTGGCTCATGCGATGTTGGCCGCACTGACGGTAATGCAGCAGGATCCTGCTTTAATCTTTATAGGGATCTGACCAGGCAGAATCTACAATCAGAATGGGCTCCACAGACCCTCTCATGAAGCATCCGCAATCACTGAGGAGACGGCCTTCAAAGGAGACATATGCAAATTCTACTAGCTTTTAACCATGTAATGACATTCCCTCATCAAAAACATAGGAGTGTTTAACTTCAATCACACAGTTTTCAATTATTCCTATTTGCTTTGTTCGTTTCATCTTGACTTCTACGGTTCTGCAGCACTTCGTTTTGTACTTCCTGGTACAATTTCGGAATTGACTGTATAACGCGCGAGTCAAGCTAGAACTAGCTTCACGAACACCACCTTCATTTACGCTTCTGGTATTAGCATAGAATAGCATTAGCATAGCCTACTTACCCTCGTAGTTGTTTGTGGATGTAAACTCGATACATATAGAAAAGAGAGTCAACGATAGTCAACTACTAAGTCCAGGAGGCTCAAACTGTATGTATCGAGTCACATCCACAACTACAAGGGCAAGTAGGCTATGCTAACGCTATGCCAATATTCTAAACTTATATAAAGATATGCTCAATATTATACATTTGCATATCATCCATTTTTTATCTTGTAGACGATATATTGCCCACGTCTAATTGGATCAGTTCTGAGCCATTCTGTCTCAAAACGTGGACACAGCCACCGCTGCAGCCACATTGTTAAAGCAAAGCCAAAGTATATTCTAACCACATGATTCCCACTGTTGGCTACAGGGGGGCGATGTAGGCCGAATCCTCATCAGCCCTGGCGCTAGTATTTAAGAACATTGTGCATCATTTCAATTTATAACACATACCTTAATGCACAGACATCCTAATGAAAGTCTGTTTTAAGATTTATGTGCATGGTAAACTTTAAAATAAGCTGAATGGTTGCTATAGTATCAAAAGGCTTGTCAGGAAAGCACATTTTGAAGTGTGATAGAATATACTGCGATAAATGGTAGTAATCTCCCAAAGAAATACACACAAGACAAGAGACATCTTTTGTGCGTAGTCTATATTTGTACCGATCTCGTGACACTTTGCATCAATTAATCTGTTGTTTTAGAGCAAGCGGCCATACAGTCGGCTTTTCTTATCCAAGGAAACATGTCGAGACATGTTGGTTTTACCTCGGCTCCTAATGAGTCTATACAACATAGCAGAAATAATGTCATTCTGCTTACGATCACTACAGCTACCATTCAAATCATCTTTCTTCAGTTTACTCCATCTTAAGTGGTGAAATTTGCACGTTCTGGAACAACCTTGGAGAAAGTGAAAACCAATTATTTTCCTACGCCCAAATAACTGATAACAAAGGCTAATAAAATATTGGTGGCAAAAAAATATTTCGCGCTCTTGGAACAGTTTCAGTTTCTAAATTTGGAATTTGTTTTTCTCACTTCTTGTGTGTTTTCAAGTGTGGAAATTCCAAACGTTAACACAGCTATTCAAAAGGTCAGAAACCTGCCTTGTTTTTATAATAACAAAAACAGTGTGAAGTTTCAGAATATTATAAAGTCCAGGTTATTGTACGTGGGTGGCAGGTAATGGAAATGCCAAATACAGTATGAAGCTATACTTGGTGCAACTACATAAAAGTGAACATTGCAGAGGTGGCTGACGCATGTTAGGTCTGCACTTGAGAATTCAAACATCTCGTTGTGAATCTGTTTCTGTGACGATCTGCCAATTTGGAGAGATGTTTCGCATCCTGATTCAATGCGCTGTGTGGGCACCCACTTATAAGCTATGTATAGCTTCTGGGGAGTCCCATTTTGCAAAACAGACTCTACTTGAATGTGAACAATACGTGAAAAAAAATAAAAATAAAATACTGTTGAATGAATGAATGCTCAGGCTAAGATACGACAAGCAGTATACTTTTCACTGCGAAGTCCCCATATTGGATTGCCTCCATCATGCGCTGAGTGAATGACAAGTGGATTCAACCAATCATAGTGAAGTGGGAACGCTCGGAGGAAGCAGATGTCACTTAAAAGCAAAGTGATGCTACAAAGTGCATGTGAATTATGAGAAAATCATGAGGAAATGGTGACATGACAGAAGACACTGTTCATAAATTCAGAAAAACATTACTCACAATTTGAGCAAGGGATTCTTTCTCTCTTCTATATTTTACACTGTGTACAGTTATGGAAATTTGGAGGAGGAGCATTCATGTCATCCATATAGTAGTTAATACAAACTAATCAAAATCTACAAGAACTGTGTACAGCATGCGGCTCTGTGCTAGTTAGCATTAGCTGCAATAGGCAAATTGGTCTGATTTTGTCATTCCTGTTACCATTCTGAAATATTTTAATACGATAAACTCATACAAAAAAAATAGAAAGATTTTATTTTTGGACACTTTTGCACAACATGCATAAAAAATGAAGAAAAAGCTATTTTTTCAAAGCTAAAAAGGCACTGTTTGCTGACTTGAATGGTTGCTTATCTGGAGGTTATGAGAAAATGAGTTGTAATGTCTGTCTACTTTAAGACTGCTCTTGGTAAATGATTGCAATTTGACAGTGCCTCTTTTGGTAACAACAACAACAACAACAACAACAGCATGACAAGTTGTCATATAAAGGGTTAATATTCCTGCCCCCTCTTTCCATTTAAAAGGAGTCTATTTGCGTCCCTCGTCCTTGTCGAACCATGGCAACCCTCATCAGCGCTCCTGCCCGGCCTCCTTGTAATGACCGACACAATCAATCACCGCCCGGATCAATACAATGAATTCATCCCGATGCTGCTTTTGCCCCTTTCCATCAATCGTATCGGCTGTCCCCAACATGTGATAATACTATTATCTGAGCCATCTTCATCTTGTGTGGGTGTGTGTGTGCGTCGATGGGCGAGCGTGGGACCAGCTATGAAAAATCACATTATAAATAGGCTGGCATTTTCTAAACGTGTTGCTAGGCTCTTGCTCTCGCCATGTCCTGTGTGATTAATAAAGCCGTAATCCAGAAAATCATTAGGCTCCGTTTCACAGAATAAAAGATGGACTGATAGGCTGCTATGGGTAGAGAGTAAGGAGCAGCATCAATCAAGCGCATGCCACAACCCCGCTTCGTTTTTTAGAATTAAGAAGAAATCGCATCTCATTGTAAGCGCTGTATCTAGACTTCGCCTTTGATCTCGCCATCGCTCTCAATACAAACTCATCGTTTCCCCTTATCCTCCCCTCCGTCGTCGCGTCCTCCACCCTCGTGTCATCCCTGGGCCCCTGCGCATACGTGGCACACACCGCTGCAGTGACAGAACCCCATTAGTCATCATCATGGGCCCGCAACTCTCCCAAGTGCAGACCCCAAAGACAGCTAGTTAAGCTAATGCGCTAACAAATGTACCACGTAAACCCCCCCCCGTGGAGTCTAAAAATAGCCGCGATAAGGCGAGATATAACACGACTAGTATCTAATATGATTGACGTACAGATGAGGCTGATCATTCGGGCAGTTAGCAGGGGCTGATTAAAACAAATGTCACGCACGTATGTAAAGGGAAACGGAATATTCTCTTGAGAAATCAAATTAACCTCCAAACAAGCAAGATTTGTCTAATCCCATACCAGTGTGGAGCCATGTGGGGATGAACGCAATATTAAATCTACAGATCTCACAGAGAAATTCTCCATTTACTCCAGTGTTTACATACGAGGGGCATTTGTGGGTGTGTAGCTTACAGCCAATCCAGGCAAGCAGAATGAAAGAAAAAAATAATACAGCAACCCAATGGGAATAGATGTAATTCAATAATAGTGAAGTTACCATTTACCATTTAGAAAAAAGGAGAAAAGCACGAGGCGGTAACTCACATTCACATGAAAAGATATTTCTGAAAAGTACCTTTTGCTATAGTTTTGTTAAATGCAAATCCAGTGTTTCTGGAAGGTAACATGGATTGTTGGACTGAAAAATACTCGTTCTCTAATCAATCAGAGGGAAATGTCAAAAATTACCAATGAAAATCAGTTAAAAATATACTATATTTTGATGTGTGTCCAGAGATTTGGAGTTCAGCATATTGCACATTTAACGTAAATGAATTGAATCACATAGAAAAACAAAACAATAGCAATATTAATTGCCTTGTCCTCTCAAATGGAACACTGACCTGGAAGGGGAAGATGTTGTCACTGCGGCCTACTCCGTCATCTATCCAGGACTTGGGGTTGAATCCCGCGGGGCTATTGCGGGGGTACTTCTGCGAGGCCACGTGGTTGTTGGGGAAGGTCTTCTTGAGTGGAGAGATGGAGTTGATGGGGGTCATGCCTCCGTTCAGCCCCCTGCGGTAGTCTCTGCCCTGTGAGCCACCCCAGCCGCCTCCACCGCCACTGCCATAGCCTCCGCCGGGGCTCCAGGACGTGGACGAGCCGGGGGAGGGAGAGGGGCTCTGGTAGCTGGCCGGGCCCCAAGGGGAGGGGGGCTTGTTCAGGCTGTTGGACAGATGTGGCAGCTGACTGAAAGCTGCGTTCCTGTGGGAGAAGGGCGGCGGCGGGTGTGGCGAGGCAGGGGAGCGCCGGTGCTGCTGGTGCTGGCTGTGTGGGTGCTGGAAATGGTGCGGCGGAGGGGGCGGGTGGTGCTGGGACAGGCCCGCTGGGCCGATCTGAGGGGAGAAGTTCCCTCCGAACCCTGGACTTACATGGTGCGGGAAGTTCTGGAAAAGCAGAGGGCCGTTGTTGGCAGACGCTGGGTTAAAGAAGCTCACGTCTTCGTTGATGATGGTAGAGGGCGCCGGGGGAATCGCAGCTGACCAGTTGTTGAAGCCGGTGAGAGAAGAGGAGGTCGTGCTGGACTGGACAGGCCCAGTTCCCCCAAGACCAGACGACTCCTGGTAGTCAAAGCCACTCAGGACCGGTGACTCGAGGCGGAGCTTTTCTTTGCCATTACTCCCTTCAGAGTTACCGTTGTCTGTTTTACCATCCTCTGAACGTGTTTTTTCCAATTCAGAAATGATCCCTCCGCCATTTCCACCTTCCTGGTGACTCCCTGGAGACAGCTGCTGCTTTTCTTGCGTTTCTTGCATTTCCTGTTGCTGCTGTGCTTTGGGCTTCTCTGGGCCTCCGAGGATTTCATCCTGCACACTGTTGTGGGTGGCAGAGGCAGGGAAAAGCCAGGGAGAGCCTCCCGTGGTGCCATTCCCTGCGGCTGTGGTGCTGTTTATGAAAGCGGCGGGACTTTGCGACACATTTTGGTGATGGTGTGGAGGCGGCAGATGTGTGTGGATTCGGACAGGGAATGTGGACTTGCTGCCAGTGTTGTTTTGAACTAGGACTCCAAAGCCGTAATCCCCCATTTGTTTTCTCCCCCCACACACAAATGCTATCCCGTGATCTTTCGGACCTATAGACACAAGAGCACACAGAATGGCATGAGTTGGCAAAAGGTCTCCCTGGCTACATTTTAGATAAAAGAGGTTTGAAAACAACCAAAGGATGAAATATCTCCTTGTAGGGTAAAATGCTTTATTCTTAAGTAATGTTGGTCCCTCAGTGATTTCTCAGACATATGGTAATCACACAACACTGACAATGAATGAGCGCATTATTGAGCTGAACAATCTCCCCTTATTACTCTGAGCAGTAAGGAAAAAGCAAACGAGTTAACATTACATCTCTGGCTAATTATAACCCCGTGACGTTGCCAACTTGTAAGACTACAGCTGAGCTTCAGGCAGCCTCTAATGCTGCTGCTAGTACCACTGCTGTGTAGGATCGACACATTCCTGACTTAAATACCCTCCACCAACTCACAGAAACTCAAAATGAAACAGCCCTGCCCAAATGAGAGCATAGCAACACTAACAGCAACAAAACACATGAATATAATCAATTATTAAGTGCAAAGAGCTAAAAACCCACAACTCTCACTGACATTTATCTGAAAACATTCTGGCTCATTACAGGTGAGGTGACTGACCCATAAACGGTATTTCCCATAGCTTTATTTGTAGGGATTGAATGTCAGGGCCTATCCTCAGGGCTGATTTACCTACTAGCCCCATGACTACGTACTCATTCTAGCTCACCTCGCTACAACAGTCAGTACTGCTACACTACAGTCAAACATGGATCATCTGCTTCTAGTTTTAGCCTGACTAAACCCTGTGAATGTACAGACCGACACCAGACTTTCCATTTGTTAAGCGTGACAGGGGATCTAGCTAAAATATACATATAATTGTATCGAAGCGCAAATGATCATGTTAAGGACTAATTTAAGATAGTAAGTAGATTGTCAGCAATCTTACTAAATAATCCTCCTTCTGTTCCACCTACTTCTCTTTTAAAGTGTCACAGCTAGTAATAGACACCCCAAAAATCCTGCCGAAAGAGAGACGAGCGACACAAAACGTCGACAAAAATGAAACGATCATATTGAATTTACATACGTTAACGTTTATCTTAACTGTCGACCTTGTTTGACAGCTGTCACAAGATCTATAGTTTGTCTTACACCATTCTGAAGCCTCTAAACTTCATTGTTTTACTATATGTCGCCATGACATTGTTAAAGGCGACTTGGCAGTCGACAGTCACACCCATTTGGATAAAATAAAACATTTTCTTGTCAGTTTTGTGACGTTTTCAACATATGCTAACGTACGTTAGCTCGTTAGCTCCTAGCCGTTAGCACCAGAGCTAGCCACAGACTGAAAACTGAAGAATAAAATCTCTTTTCACCTCTGAGATGTCTGTGCGGTGAGTCTTCCCCTCGGGGCCGACGGCGAGGTGGTGTCCTTCAGATAAAACACAGCAGGCAAACCTTTTCAGCGATGGAAAGACTGGATAGCTGACTCGTACAGTGAGTGCAGTCTTTTTTTCTCCCTTCTCCTGACGTGTCCTGCCTGCTCAATGACACGGCTCCCTAATCTGGGCTATAGCATTAAAATAGATTTGTGGCAGCGGCTGAACTCTACTTGACTGCAGTTGCTTTACAAGCCTTTTTCGATCGGTTTCATTGTTTGCTTGATTTTGTTATATATTAATCGCTATCTCCCCAACAGAGCCAGCCTATTCCTGTGCGCTTCTTGGCTGCTCCTGTCTCCTGAAACCGACCGCGGCCGAATGACAGCGAGAGATCAGCCGAGGCACGCTTCCGCCTCAAACCCCGCCCCCGTGGCCCAATCCCGCCCCACACGAGCCACACCTCAGCCTCTGATTGGTCTAAAGCCCCGGAATCCCGCCCAGATCATTGAGTATTTAAAGACTACACACCAATAACAATGTACGCACTGCCCAGTGAGGTCAGAAATTAAAGCGAAAAAAAAAAAACTCTGTACCGTGGTGCTGTCCTTTCACGACGCAAGCAGCCGGTATCAGGTCGTGAGAAAACTGAGAAACCCACCCCCCCTTCGAATGGAGAGCTAAGTGAGCATCGGAAAAAAGGGAGCAAAAAGAGCATCCTTGGTCACAGCTTTTATCTCGTGCCCGGTTGCAGTAGTGTGCAAATGACACGAGTGTGGTGCATAATAGCTGGTTTTGTTCTTTTGTTCCTCTCTGTGTACCTAATACTTTCCAGGTAAAACCAATTTAAAATGAAAGCCCTTCATTACCAATGCTGCATCTCATCTTTCAGTTTACATTATTTTATTAGTCTTTATTAGCAAACGCGTGGGTAGCGTCTTTTGCACGCCTCAGCATTTATTTTCACATTGCAGTGTGTGCATTCATCACCAACAATATAATAACTGTTTAGCATTAAACCTGAATACATTTGCGCTAAAAGATGACTCAAATCTTGACCAGAATCAATATTTTTTTTATAACAATACAGCCATAGTGACAAAACTAGTTCTAAACAAGAAAACTGTATTTTAAATGAACTTTTAGTTAAATTACCTTTATATTTTACCTTTTTAGGTATTTGAAGTTTATAGAATTTATAGGATATAGGCTACTAATAAACTAGGAGTCGCATGCTAGGCAGCGTGAGTATCATTTTGCCACTCCACCTGCAAAGACTTCATTGCATTAAAATCTCAACATTTTGAAAAATTGAATACAATTTTAAAGGTCTTGTTTGAACGGTGTCGTTTGTCTCACAATGTTTGCAGATCTTTATTCTTACCATGTTCACGCTTATGAGGAAGTTGTGCTCATATGTCTCGAACAAGCCTCATCTGGTCATCATCATTCAAATTAGCAATTTTAATAAGACTTTCTTTCTCTCTTTCAGTAATGGTAAGCTGTACCATGTGGGTGTGAGAGATACTGAAATGTTATGACAGTTTGTTTGTTGAATAACCTGAGGGTAGATTTGCCCTTTTGTCTGTTTTCATATTCCATGTGGCATGTCTCCTATATGAAGCATAATTAGCTCTATTGATGTGATCTATTCGTTTTATCTCAGTGCACTACATTGGTGACTCCCACCTAAAACTATCGCAGAAAATATTAGACTTTCCAACTATTATCTGGAACTACAAAGAGTTCAGAGGCCTACGGGGGGGTAAGATTTGAATCAGCTTTAAACCATACACTGGTGTAGTGTATAAGACAAAAAATGGTCTGATTAGGGATTAAACCATGTCAGACAAATGATTATCATTTGGTCAAGGGCTCTTACAACCAGTCCATGGTTGTTAGTTTTAAATCTGATTTTTTTGGCGGTTTGGACGATACCATAGAGTATATAACAATGGAGGTACAATTGGCTAGTCCTCCGTGAAACCAGTTAGCATACGGTGGTGGGCTTCAGAACCCTATTGACTTTCCATCAAAACTTTTTGGCCCCTCTTTAACTCATTTGGAAATAGGCTTGTTAATATAGTATGACCCTCAAGTGCTTATCTACATACTACACCGTCCTGTTCTTTGTCTTTTAATATTTTCAACGTTATTGAAGATATTAACAGAAATAACTTCTTGCTCTGTGGTTGGCACGCTCGCACATACCACATATGGAATTAGGCTCCAAAAATTCAACATGGCAAAACTGCTAGCGTGAATTGGCTTCATTAGCCTGCGCTGAACGCTATGGGGAAAACCATGCAGGCTACCTCCATTATACACTCTATGGACGATACACAACCAGATAATATATGAATGTATGGTGACCCAGATACTCCCTGAAAAAGCTGCCCCCGGTGGAAGACCTGGAGATGCGTTTCCGGGCACTGCACCTGGTTGAAGGGTGGTTCAAATATGGAGGACATATTTTCCATTGGAGGACGCTATAAACTCTATTAAATACAAAGACAAAATGGAGACGCAGTTTAAACACAGTTGGCAGCCACATCTTTAGCAATCTGCTTAAGAACCAGCACTACTTAAACCAATGTACTGCACAAGATCTGTAGCCATTTCCCATCCAAGGCTATGTCTATTTGTCCCCTTGCTGCAGTAATACTATATAATATCGCTGACTGGCCCTGACTTCATAGGCGCTTAGATCCACCAGATGTGCCACTATTGCACCCCCCCCCCCCCCATCACGTGCCCACACTGTCCCCCATCTAACTCCATGTCCTTGTGTGTGTCCTTCTATCTTGTATGGTCATTATCACCTGGGGGTCATCAAACAGCTTTGACTCTGCCTCTATGGCGACCCTCCTTTGGCAGCGGGACATGGGGCCGCAAATGGCTATCTAATAAATCTGTCACTTCCAGTCCAGCTGCAGCCTAGTGATAAATTAGGGAATGGGGAGTTTGTGTTGGTGAAAATGTGTACGGAAAGGATGAGCAGGTTAGCAAAGGTGGACACGCGTTAGACAGGCAGGTATTGGCAGGGCGAGGAAGTAACCGGCTTAAAGTAATCCGATTTTAAAAATAGATTATAGATGTCTGATAGTGACACTATTCACGTTCAGGTTGTAAAGGAGTTTAAATATAGGGTGCAATCATTTCACATGTATCAAAATGTCATGGGGCTATTATTCTGAAGGAAAACTTCGCCAAGAAAATTACAACCACGACAGTTTTTTTTATATGGTTTTCAAGGATGCATGAGGCGTAAAACATTCCTTTCAGTCCTTCTGGATTGATATTTTACGTTTTAAACTTAAGCCTACGTACCATACCGTAAAAGTACTGTATTTTCCAGACCATCGTTTGGCTGGTCCTGCGACTTATACTCAGGTGCGACTTACATATTAATTAATATGTTACGTTAACATACCAAACATCTATTCAGTTCGTTGTTTATGCTTCTTGTAGCTGAATAACCATCAATGTGTTGTTACGTTAGCTACTAACGGTTGGCATATTGTACGCCTAGCCCCCCAAAAAATGCGACTTATAGTCCAGTGCGACTTGCATATGTTTTTTTCTTCATTATGCATTTTTTGGCTGGTGTTATATAGTTATAGTCCGGAAAACATGGTAAGTAGAGAGAGACTGAGCTGGTCAGGATTTCGACTTGGCCTGGAGCTCCTTCTGCAGGCTGTGGAGGAAATGTGTGAGAATGACTTTCAGCTATTGCGCCTTGCTGGACAGGCTTTTAGTGCAGAACTGTTGAGAACGTGTCGCGTGATGATGGATTGTGGGCTTTTAAATGCGGTGGACAGTGTTGTGTTACCGACTGTGACACAGCAAAATCCAGGAAATACAGATTACAGCATTTCAACGGAAGAAGAGCCCACTAAAGAAAGTGAACAGGATTACTCACAGCTGTGTGAGTGAAGCAAATTACTACTCCAACCACGCTAAATGTTCAAAAAGGTCAATTTTGCATTAATGGAGGCTATTATTTTTCCAAGGCTATCATTATAAGTGAGAAAGCACATCATTTTTTAAACCAAATGAAAATTGTTTCTTTTTCAACTATTAAATCCAATCCAAACCTTTTGCTTGTCAAATATCTCCTGACTGTAATATCTTCTTCAGTTGTAGACCAAACTGGGATCTGCATGTTCTTTTCATACAATTGTTGGCTCCTTTTCATCGCATAGTCAGTGAAATTGTGGCTCGAAATGATTATAAGACACAACGTTATCAAGGATAGTAAATGTCTTCAAGTCTTAACCCTGCTTTTAACAGACTTTTGTATTGTCTCCAATGCAGCAGGCCGAGGTGATGACCCTCCAGTGACCTGCAGAGAACTGAACAAAAGAGGAACGAATGAGAATGATGAATTGTCAAGACAATAGTTCAATTTAGGCCGTGTAATCAATATATTGATATAATATATGTGGTACAGATGTGAATTCTTTATTAAAATGTATGTTCTATTGGCAGCTTATGTGATGAACCGTTGAACTTATGCATTTGTCTTTGTCAGATTAGACACAAATTGAAAGTGTATTGGTAATCATTAGTACTTGAGGTCATTATTTTCTTAATCAAATATATAAATTAGGGATCGTCTTGCACTTATAGACGAATGGGAAATTACGAGCAGCACTGTGACTTCACTGGGCATCATCAATCATCAACCAAGTGTTACTTTTTGTGCGCTTGTCCATAGACTGGACAACTGTGTGATCTAAACCTGTGTCAAATCAGTCACAGAGATGCTGCAGGATGAAAAAAATAAAAAATATCACAAAGATCAGCATTCATTTTACAGAAAACACGAATGGTACAGGGTAAACTTTTATATATTACTATTTGCTGGCGCAGATTGGCAGCCGTGTCTCTGTCAGCTGTGGCTACATAAGAAGCTTAAGCATGGATTTAATAATGACCTATAGTAGTGAGAAACTTGTCAAGCTAGTAAAGCGCAATATAAATCCATACGTCACAGTGTGGAGACTTTTTATTTTATATTAACGTTGTGTGTCCCTGTGCTGCTTTTGTATGCGTTCCCACCTAGCCAGTGTTTTCAACAATAGTGAAGTAAAATATGGACAATTGTTGAATCATTACATTTAGAAATCAGTAGAATAAGTGAAAAACTGGCATGATATGAATCTAAAGCAGCCATTATAACCTAAGCACATACAATTGAAGATTATTGCCACTTACATACTGCATTTTAATCATGTTGTCATTACCGCCCGCGACCACGATCCGTGCCCTTAAGTTCCACAAACAAAACGTGTTTGAGTGAATTGTTAATCAGCCTCTCGGGGTGCAAGGAGTCAAGGGGGAGGAAGGAGAAGCGTCTCATAGTTTCAAATGTGCTACAGCGGGATGGCAGCGTGTTGTTAACATAGAGCTGTATTATTCACAGTGGGGTGGAAGATGGCGAGTCGTGCTTGTAGTGTAAATGGATTTTCTAGGACAGAATAACCGGTCTTACTGGCCTCGCAGACACCAGGCAACACCCAGCTCTGTGCCTTTTCACTCTCTTTGCAACCAAAACATCATCATTCATCTAATGGACTGTTTTCCCCGATAGTAAAAGCTCAGTGGCTTGTGGGTGTATGTGTGTATGGGGTCACGATAACCTTTCCAATTCCGCCAATCTAAACATCTAAACTGCCACCGGTTTAGATGTTTTACCACCGTGAGCAAAGAAGTAGATTGGTCCCAATAGATTCAAGTTGGCTTTTCTTAAAGCAGGATAATAAACTAAACATGAACAGAATGGAATAGACAATAATCCACCTATTAGTAAGAAATAGTTGCAATGGACTGTAAAGGAGTGGATGATTAGCAACGTATGGTATCTTTTTGTGCACATTTTAATAGAGCCAGGCCCATTCAGACCCAGCAAAGTGAGGATGCAACGCCCTTTTTCAAAATCTTTCATTATAAATATCAAATATGAATAATTTTAGACAAACCTACAATTGCACATTGAAATTACAGGCCACAACTAAATATGAATAAATTGCTCAGGTAAGATAAATGTATCCTTTGCGTTTGACTTTGAACCATCCAGTAGTGCTTGGGCAAGAGCGTTGTTATGCCTCCGTGTTTACAAAATGCACTACAACAAAAAACACTTAAATTGTGTAAAAAGTCACAACACAGCGTGAACCGAGAAGTCATCTGGGGAATGAGGGTCGTGATTTAGTTGGCATTTTGAAATGTCGCTCCCAACAAGACACAAGAAAACATGTCCTGATACTATTCATCTAATAGGCAGCGTTCACGTTATACAATATATTTCAGGTGGAGCAGGTGCCAATACAACTGTGGGTGACAACTGTTTTCCTTGATCATAACTTGATAGTAATAATAATAATGCATTGGTTTTATATAGAGCTTTTCTGGACATTCAAAGATGCTTTACATGGAATTATTCATTCTCTCCATACTTGGTGGTGGTAAGCTACTATTGTAGCCACAGCTGCTGTGACAGAAGTGAGGCTGCCAATTTGCGCCATCGGCCCTTCCGACCACCACCACACATTCACTCTTTCACACAATGACCGTGTGCACATGCAGGAGGCGGGGTTCGAACCCCCGACCCCTCGATCATATAGGACGACCCGCTCTACCACCTGCGCCTAGTCATTGTCATTATATTTTTATGGCTGAAAGTCCTTTCTACTGGAAACATCATGCACATGTTTCTTAACATTGGGCAACTTTATGAGAAAAGAATTAGACCTTAGTTCATATGTGCGACAGAGAAGACACTTTTATGTAGAAATCTTGATTTTGACAGTTATCATAGTTACATACTAACCCTAACCCTTTTAATCCTTTAGCCATTTTTCATAGAATATGAATGTACAAATAACTAAAAAGTTTACTCTTTGGAAATCATAATGAAACAGAAACTACTCAAATGTCCCTGATCTAACATTTACATGGCCTTTAACAACTGCCAGGAAAATTGTTCAAAAGCAAAGAAAAACTCACTTCAGCTGAAATACAGGACTCTGACAAAATGTTGTCAAAATGTACAACATATAAACTTTTTATCAGGGACATTGGCTAGTTCCTAGTTGAAAAGCGTAAACAAACAGGTTTTTGACAATAAATGGCTTCACACAACCAATAACCATAAGTGAAATAAAGGATTTTGTGTTATCATTCATATTCTATGAAATGATAACTTTACATACACTGACAGAACACAACTGCACATGCACTAAATTTCCAGCTGCCCTCAACCTCAAAAAAAAAAAAAAAAATGCTTTTTAGTAGCTACTGTATGTTGTGATGTCACGTGAATGCAACCTATAGTAACATTCAACATCCAATATACCATCCCCATAACCATCTACACTGACTGTGTTCATACACATTACAGTTACTGTCTTGTCCACACAGAGTAATGTAATTTTGTGGCCGTGGCGAGGCGTTAATAGCCAGATTCACCATGTGTTTTCTCTTGGCAGCGCATCGGCACGTGTGTTCTCCCATCCTGGCCTGGATAGGTGCTATGAATAAAACATGAATCCATTAAAAAATTAATTGCCTCTATCTTAGCCATAATTACGGAGCAACTCGTCCCGGTGGGAATTTGAAAGTGCCAATACAAGACCTCTCCTGCAAAACGTGGCGATATCTGTAAATTTAGATATGGTGAATAACGGCAAAGAACCGGTGACATTTGGGAAATCTATATGCGACATTATGTGCTTGTTTAAATTATGTAGCTGTTTGGATTTGTCGTGTCAGAACGAGGTATGCAGGGGAACAGTTTAATACAAGAGTTTGTATGACCTATGAAATATTCAGCAGGTGCTCCACGCATGATGTTGTTAACAAAATGCTGCAGCGTCCTCTGTGTGTGGGTTACGTGACACTGGGACATCGGGGTGACAGGTGAAGTGGGAGGAAGGGTGAGCAAACACGGAAAAACATTACTAAGCTGACTATTAAAATGTATCATCATTGTTATTTATAATTCAGGGAACATTAGAGATAGAGAGTTAGAGACTGAGGTAATAGTAATGGTACAGGGTTTGCAAGTAACCCATTCACCCATTGAACTGCCAATCTTGAGATTAGAGAGTGAAAGCTCTGCCATTGAGTCCACTGGACATTAATAATAATAATCAATTGTATTGCTCTTTTCAAGCCTGATTACCAAGTTTCTCAAAGCGCTACACTGCAGACATTATTCCTTCACACCATCCTCATTTGTGACAGAAGTGAGGCTAACCCTAACCACCAACAACCACCCACTCTCTCCTTTTAGTTCATTCTGACTTATGGCTTGTTTCCATCTACCCTACCCTGCTTTACCCTGCCTTATTCAGCTCTACTCTACTTGCTGTGGTTTTGTGTCCATTACTTTGTAGAGCCTGGTCCATGAATACAGTGCCTCTCGAAAGTACTAATACACCTTGAACTTTTGCACATTTTGTCAGGTTTACAACCATAAACATAAATATTTTATTTTGATTTTTTTACTGGAAGTTCACACACAAGTAAAAGACAACTGTGAAGTGAAAGCAAAATGATACATGATTTTGTTATTATTTTAAAAATAGAAAAGTGAAAAGTGGGGTGTGCACAAGTATTCATACAGCTTTTTCTGAGTGTATTAACTTGCCTTTAAAACATTCCAAATGTCTGCTGAATGTTCACACCTTGCCCTAATGATTAAA
>OMNZ01095095.1:0-21948 GCA_900303255.1 Lesueurigobius sanzi
AGACCGTCCCTCCCCTTATCTAGCTAAAGTGACCCCTGATTGGCTGGTTGTAACATTGGTCCTGTGCAAACAACTTTGACATTGGTCCTGGACTCTTAATTACTTGGTGATATCAGATCGTCCTTACTTTTTGTGTAATATGTACGAGAGGGGATTGCTTTTTTTATTTTATTTTTTATTTTACGAGAGGGGATGGCATATCGTGGATGCGCTGTTTCATAAGGTAATGAAAGCCCTCATTTCCATCCACAGAATCAGGCTGTAACGCTTTGGCAGCACGTAAGATTTGTTTGTGTTAATCAGAGGTGAAGCTATTCATCTAAAAGGCGTTGAGAATAGTCTGCGATTTTCGTAGAGGTGGCGCGTCCTCAAACTTTGGTCTGTCAGTTTCCTCGCTCGCCATGGTTTTTAGTTTAGTTTAGTTTATTTCATTTCAATATAGCAATACACAAAGACAGTACAACAGTTTGACACGTGGTTTGAAAAGGGGAAGGAAGAAGCATTGCTTTTAAGTTCCAACCCCTCACCACACACCAATCACAAAACATCTCATGACAATACAATACAATACAATACAAAACAAAACTACAGTCATGACATAGACAGGCCCGGACACACTCTGACCCCACACCCCCCTCAGCTGACCCCCAGTCTGTTGTCGGCATCATTATGTCTCCTCCAAGTACTTCTGCAATATTTGTTTTTTAAACATTCTTTTGAACTGAAAAAGGTTTGCACAGTCTTTTAATTCTTCTGCTAAACCGTTCCAAAGTTTGACTCCCCTCACTGAAATACACATTGATTTTAAGGTTGTTCTTACTTTTGTAAGGGGTTCTTTCTCATCTCTACAGACACAGCAGCAAACACACGTATTGGTACTCTCCGCCTTCCAGGCACATAAGGCAGGGGGAGGAGTTTCCCACAGGCAGCGAGCTCAGAGGCTGCTGCTCCTCAGCACATGGGGGAAACATCGGAAGCATCTCAAAATATTATCAGTGGCACATCTAAAATCTTTGATAGATTCATATCAAACTTATTTTTTATCTTATTCTATTTTTATGCATGCCTTATAGTTACATCCTTTATTTTTTCCCCATAGTTTATTATTTATCTTTATTACAAGTTTATGTTTCATGTTTTGCACGAGTACACCAAAGAACATTCCTAGTCTGTGAAACCAGTGATTCTTATATTCCTTGATGGCGGCCAGACGAGCACTAATTATTCCCAGTGTTATCAGTAGATCTTAAGTTAATGAGCTGTCCCTGTTTCACTGAATGATGTATGGTCTAACTTCTTTAGGTGCCGAAATTACAGCCCGCGCCACCATTGTTCTGTATAATGAAAACTGTAATGTAACTCATCTCTAAAAGACGTAATTAACTCATCTAGCCATTGTCTTTATTCGTTCCCGCCCACACATCGCGGTTTATTCCTGTCTCGGAGAAAAAGAGCTAAAACACAAAGGTCCTCATTTAGAAGCGCTCATCGATGTTTCGGGGCTCGCTCTGTGCCATTACTGAGACTGAAGTGGTCCGCACCCACAGCTCTGCCCAGACCCCAGCAACATGAGCTCCCTCTCTCTCAATAATGAACATTGAACATTATAGGCAACTTAAGAGGCATGTGATTATAAAGAGACACTGCAGCCAATTTTCAGGTTTTGGGCCAGTTTGCTTTATTAACATTTTCACCTGGAAATGAATAAATTACCTAACCTTTACAATGAGGAGTGTAAATATTGAAAGTTTCCCCATAGAACTATATGGAAAAATCAACATTTCCACATCAGTAGCTCCTACAGACTCCAAACATACCAGTCTTGGAGAGCTTTGAAGGTTTTGTTCAGAGGTATTTTATAATATTTAATTTCAAGCCTGATGTATTGAGCTTTAAAACCCCAAAAACAAGGCAAAATCAAAATTTTTACAGATATATTCACAAATAATTAGCTTATTCATAAACTAAGCAAAATCGCCTCTGAACAACTCTTAGTAACTAATTATGTCAACAAACCATACATTAAACCTGGCCCTATCCTTTATATTACGTTGCCAAAAATATAGGCAATTTTGGCCAGTTTTATGCATAAAATGTCTTAGTAATATACAGTAGTAATATACAGCAAAAGTATACGTACCTCGATACACAGGTCACAATACGACACGTACCTCGATACACAGGTCACGATGCAATACGTACCTCGATACACAGGTCACAATACGACACGTACCTCGATACACAGGTCACGATGCAATACGTACCTCGATACACAGGTCACGATGCGATACGTACCTCGATACACAGGTCACGATGCAATACGTACCTCGATACACAGGTCACGATGTGATACGTACCTCGATACACAGCTCACGATGCAATACGTACCTCGATACACAGGTCACAATACGACACGTACCTCGATAAACAGGTCACGATGCAATACATACCTCGATACACAGGTCACGATGCAATACGTACCTCGATACACAGGTCACGATGTGATACGTACCTCGATACACAGGTCATGATGCAATACGTACCTCGATACACAGGTCACGATACAATACGTACCTCGATACACAGGTCACGATGCGATACGTACCTCGATACACAGGTCACAATACGATACGTACCTCGATACACAGGTGCAGCTTTCTGTCAGTCTGCCCCAGGGGCAACTGTGGCTACAAATGTAGCTTACCACCATTGAATGAAGCTTTGGATGTGACTTTCATGTGAAAAGCTCTATACAAATAAGAGTCACTTTCTCTTTCTTTACTAAATGTTTTTTTTTTTTAACCAATTGCAAAACCAGACCTCGACTGACTTTTCCCAGGTCCGTGCCTGAGAAGTGAGGCCAGTAATCAAATAACCCAAGAAGTAAATTGTACTCGAAGATGACTTTGAACTCATGCACTGCCAAAAACCTGCAAAGACAGACATCTGTTGGTGTGAGGGACTGTCACATGAGCCTTTTATAGCCTGCCTTGTACATCTGCATTGGTTGTTACTTTTGTTGGATGAATAACTCTGATCATACAGTAACTTTATTTTTTTACAATAAATACTGGCTCCTTTCATTGTGTGCTCCACACAGATTTTCTCTACTCCTCCAAACTATTCCTTTCCAAACGCTGGTTGGAAAGTTGCCACATCTGCATAAAGCATTAAGCAGCAATGAAAGAAACTTGTGCTGTTATTATAAACGCTGCATCAGCTTTGCTCACCAGTGAATTAGAGTTATTCTTAGCTTAATATCTTAGATTAGGGCCATTGTTGGCCACGTCTGAAAAAAGAAACTTTATGACATTTAATCATTTTTCAAGAACAATATGAAATGTCTTGAGATACTCATCTGTTCAGTTGCACTGCTACAGTAATGAGCTTTTCTTCTAGCTCTTTGTTTTCAGACACGTGTATTCGAGTTGAATAATTATTGTGTAATTATACCACTGGCATATTGTCACTGTACAGACTGTACATCTCATTGTTCATTTGCAGTAGTTAGTGCCATGTCTAGACAGTTTGAACAACATCTATGGTTCATTTTATAATAGTTCTTATGGTTCTACTTTTCTTAATTTCAAACCTTGTGGACAATGATATGAGACTTTTTATAGTGTAGATTCTGAATGAACACATTTGGTATTATATTTTAAACAGAAAAACGTGGAAATAAATTTTTGCCGTAATCATTTTGCCGTGATTACTGCTCTGTACATTTTGTCAATGAGCTTCACGATGTAGTCACATAACTGGTTTTCACTTCAGATGGTTGAAAACCATTTCAGGTCACTACCTTTGAAGCTCATTGAGACAGTGCCAAAGATAAACGGTGACTACATTGAAGAATCTAAAATATAAAACATATTTATGAGTTAGTTCACGCTTTTTTGTTTCATACATAATTCATTCATAGTTTAATACCTTCACTGAGAATATACAATGTAAATAGCGTAGAAGATAAAGGAAAAAACAATACATAAAAAACGTATTCCCAAACTTTTGACTGGTAGACAATTCTTTTTTCCAGTGTACAATGGTGATATCTGTGGTAACTGTTAAAATGCAGATTCATCGACTTTTATGGCTGATATGATATCTCTCTAATTACTTGGCCTATATCCGTATGAAACAACATTCTAATTATTTTTCATGATAGCCTCTGAAAGTGGTGACAATATATTTAAAAAAAGACACACAGCTGCTCGAAAAGGAGTGGGATAAACTTTGACACTTAGTACTTCCCACCCCCCTCTCAAATGAATAATACATTCAATTACTTCCTTTGGCATCATCAACTTTCTTATCTAGTTCAGAACACGTGTACAACAGTCATAATTCTTAGCTAACCCGATGATTTTTCTTTATTTTTATACCTTTCAAAATCATATTTTTAAACAGTCAAAATATTCAGGAAACTGTCTTTAAGCTGCTCATTCAAGCTATTCCACAATAAGAGAGAAACTGGACACAAAGTGCTCAGGAAGTCAGTACCACAAAAGTAGTTTTTTGGGGAAGGTGTTCTTTGGTGTTTGGGGAACAGAAACTTAAGAGAAAAATGAAGAACCAAGGCGCTCCTCCCACATTGTAATTCTCTATTTACATTTTCTAAAAAGCCTTTATTGTACTGGGCAAATACATATTAAAAAATCTTTTAAAACATGTTGCTGGTTTCTTCGCACGTATCGGATCCAACAAGCCTTTTTCAAGAAGTCTCTTATATTCCACAATAAGTTTCAGCCAAAAGATTGCTGATTTGAACCGAATCCCTCATAAATGAAGACCATGTTAAAAATATTTATAAGATTTTCTATTTGGAGGTTTCCTTCAAAAACTGTTTCTCTCCCATAGACATGCCTCCAAATTAAATTATTAGAACGTGAACGCAACCTTTAAGATCAAGCCACTTCACCCCCCCATGATTTGTAAAGATATTCCTGTCTGTGGAGATCTGTGCTCTGTCCCTGGTGCTCTCTCTCTCTCTCTGATTTCACACCGGTCCATAGTGTCATTTAACCATGGGACACTGAGCTTGTATAAATGACAGGTGTGACAGACTGAGCCGGGAGCGTTCACAAGGACACAGACTTCCCCCATCACTTCACATTAGCCCAGTGGCTGTGTCTGTGGGTCTGAGGCTGTTGGCTGCACACGCGCAGGAGCTCACACCTGTCACTCTGTCCCGCAACACCAGGGGGACACCACGGAGAACCACGGGACGGGACCAGGCTCAGGTGTATATGCCATGTCAGTGGTTCTCGACTGGTATTGGATCGGGACCCACCATTAATCCAAGATGACAAAGTAGAACCCTAAACATGATATTTATTAAAACCTACACTGCATAGATAAGTCTAAAAATAGGTAAACATTTCAAACAATAAGACTATAGGTAACCCTGATTCGTGTTGCTAAATACAATGACAGCATAGACCAATCATATTTTTTCATTTGAAATAAGAAAAAAACATAGTTTTGCACCAAAATGAAGATGACATACTTAATTACACTTCTTGTCTTATTCCATTGGCACAATTATTTAAAATTAGGTGAAGTATTCTCAATGCCAATTGTTTCAAGCATTGAATACACCTATAGTTGAAATTATGGCCACTTACTTATAAACATATAAATTCTGAAAGAAATGTTCGATGGGAAAGGCTTGCGAGGGTCCCGAGCCACCAGTTGAGAACCACTGGGCTACGTCACACCTCAGAGGATAAAAGATGAATATTAGCTTTGTCCCAAAACTCTACTGCAGTCGAGCACACTTTAAAACGTATCAGCAAACGTATCATGCATATAAGGCTTAAAAACATTTGTTAGGGTTTTATGAATTGAAATGATGTCCCTGTTCTTAAATACTTGTGGGGCTGGTGAGGATTTGGCCTGGGGCGCCTCCTGCAGCCAAGAGTGAGAATAATTTGGTAAAAATTAACTTCATGTGGCTAGCAGCAAAGAGTTGCTGTGTCCATGCTATGAGCATCGAACGGCTCAGAACCGATCTAACATTGGACTGTTGGCTTTAAAAATGTGGGTAAAAGTTTGGGGATTTGAACAATTGTATTGTATTATACCCAGGAATTATGTAACAAAGCGAATCCCAGAAATGTTTGTGGTTTACATAGCTTTCTTATTGATTTGTGGCAATATATTAGACTAACACCACAGTCATACTTTTGTCTTACTGTTAATACAAATCTGGAATAAGTATTTTGCTCTTAAAAGCCATCTTGGGCGACAGTGGCGCAAGTAGTAGAGCGGGTCGTCTTGTAATCGGAGGGTTAGTGGTTTGATCCCCGCAGGTGTACACTGCCGTTGTGTCCTTGGGCAAGACACTTCACCCACCTTGCCTCCAGTGTCTGCATACATTGGTGTATGAACACGCACCGGGTGAGCACTTTTTCGTGTCTTTTCAATGCACCTTATACACTTTTAAATAAATAAATAAATTCATAAAAATGAATAAATTAATAAATAAATCAACTTCAAAAACACAAACAATGGGGCAGAAATGGTGGAGGGCAAGCTTCATTCAGAGGTAGATGGGATAAGATTGGGTCATGATCATGAGGTTCAATAAATATGCCACACACACCTCCTCGCACCCACGCCCACGGAGTCTCAATTTCTCATCCTCAGTTTGTTTTTGTACTTTTCATCTTTGTTATTTTGTGTTTGTTTGCTGGTTTATTTGTTGGTCGGTTATGGTCCTTGTTGTGTTGTTTTGTAAAATAAAATAAAAAATAATAAAAGCCATCTCATTTCATATATTTATTTCCTAAACTGTACGTCTGTGTTTTGGCATTTAGCCCATAACTGTTTTATATCCTACACCCCTTAAATGCCTCTTGAAAAAGCAGTTTAGCTTCAATTTAGGTTTAAAGTAAGTAAGTAAAAATAACCTGACAGTTCCTTGTAGATGCTGGACTATCTAACAAACAGACTTGAACCTGTCATGAGGATGCAACTGTATCACGTATATGCTTTTTTCATTTCTTTTGTCACTTTTTTCACAATGCTAAACCTCGCATGAGCCCGCTAACTATCGCTGCTTCTTGCGTTGCTCCAAAACATTTATTTTGCTTTCTTTGCATGTGTTTATGTGGAAGAGGGGCACGTGAGGGGTGTGGTGAGGCAGGTGAAGGCTGTGATGGAGCTCATCTCTGGTGTAGCAGGATAAAATAGCTGCAGTATCAAAGGTGGCACATCTGTTAACTTATGTCAGACTGTTCAATTCTACTGGATAGCTCTATGTGCAATAACAATGTTTCAAGTTTTTAATATGTGCAATAGCCTTGGCGTTTACGAAACCTGCAATGTCACTTATTAATCTTATTTTTTTACCCAGTGTACATAAGAGATGTTTTTCTAATACAATTTTATTGATAGATGCTAAGAGACACTTATTTTATCAGTATTAGCTCTTTAAATTTAGTTCATTATCCTATTCCAGTATTATTACTACTGTTTGCAAACCTTTTTTCTTCTTGATGGCACATTTCCTGACTTTTTGCACCCCCCTGTGTGATCCTGTCCTAAGAGCTGTTGTAACAAGTACATTTCTCCATTGTGAGATCAATAAAGAACTGTCTTATCTTATTGGGGCTTTAATCCTATGCCTTTCTGTCTTGCTGCTTTTGAAAAAAAAAAAAAATCTTTTTAGGCTTAACTTTCTTCTATTCTCTTTTTCAACAGTTAAACCCACCGTCATCGATGTGGACATTTATGTGAATAGCATCGGACCCGTCTCCTCCATAAACATGGTGAGTTCCTGAGCAGTGAGCACACATTCATACCCCTATACAGTAGTACATTCAATATGAGCAGTCACTATGGCTTGATCTACAGTTTGTGTGAAGTTCTGTGAGGAGACTGCTGTTGTGATTTTAGGCTCTACGCGAATCAAAATTGAACTGAAGTGAATGGCTGTGGTGTTTCAAAAGCTCGAAATGGCTAATGGTTTTCTCTTGCGCATAAATGATATGTTTCAGAAGATTTGCGGAGCTGTTGTTTGGCAATGTATCGTTGTGGAGTACATGACAATGCGTGTATCGTATCGAGACACCTGTATCGTGATACGCAAATAATGAAATAAAATACATTTGATATGCTTGTTTGACTCCTTAGCTAATTCAGAAAGTATCACAACACACACTAACTACTGCAATAACAGGTTTAACTTGCTAGGCATATTCAGCATGACAAAAACTTCTATTTAGTGGACCCATAAGATCATTTTTCATTTGTTTCTTTGTAATATGTGTTGTATTATGGATGCTGTACCTTGATACACTTGTAGTTGTTGGCAATACCCAGCCCTATTTCTGATAGAGGTAATATATGGAGCAATGTGGTAGCCTTGAAAGTCATATTACCTTTTTCGGCTGCTTGCTTAAAGCTTTTGATCAAATCTGTGGATTATCATGTATTATCGTGTATTATCATGTGTCTCAGCGTCTGCAACAATGCCGTTACCCACATCCCCCAATACATAAAAAATATGCTGTAGGAGATTTGCCGGTCAAAGTGCTGAACGTATTAAAAAAGCAGTGAAACTCCATTTTCTCCTGGCTGCTGGCCGGAGTGAGTGTGAGAAAGGCATAATTGAGCTGAACATTCGAGCACCATCCATCAAAGCCAGTGTTAAATCCTTTAATGTAAAGTAATGTCCAGATAAGTCATCGGACACAGCTCGGATTAAACCGCGGTCAGGACTGTATGACTGATGCAGACAGCTCTATAGTGGGACGTCCCAAACTCAGCGCCCTCTCTCTCATTCAATCCGCTGCCCCATCTGGGAATAGTGCAGGTGTGAAACTGTGTGTGAAAAATATAGATGAATGGTTGAACACGGGGCAGGAGACAGAAAGTGCCTCTCTGACCAATGGCCCAGAGAACATGGTAAAAATGGATGGTGATAAGACTGTACAGGCGCCATGGAGGTCATTAAGGTGAAGGCTGTATTCAAATGCATGATAATGAAAAAGCTGGAGAGGTGGTTAAAGTCTTATAGTAAAGGTTTAATGGACTATGTTATAACATGCTGGAGAAAGGCATGTTTCCAATTAAGCTGTGCCATATATCCCTAAATTATACTTATTGTTCAGTCATGCAATATCTAACTCTTTTTATCGCAAAAAGCCACAATATATAGTAAGATCACTGAGGCCTTCCATCTGACGGAGGTTTACAGAGAAAGCTAACACAGACGAAAACAAAATGTCTGGAAATGTAAAAAATGTTTAGTTTTAGTCATACATTTCTGAGTTTTGTTTCATTTTAGTCTAGTTTTGGTCTTCCATTCATCCATTTTCTTCTGCTTTATCCGGGGCTGGGTCGCAGAGGCAACAGTCTGAGCAGAGATGCCCAGACTTCCCGATCCACACACACCTCCTCCAGCTCTTCCTGGGGGATCCCAAGGTATTCCCAGTCTTTCCAGCATGTCCTGGGTCTTCTCCGGGGCCTCCTCCCAGTGGGAGTGAACACCTCTCGAGGGAGGCGACCAGGAGGCATCCGAAACAGATGCCCGAGCCACCTCAGCTGGCTCCTTTCGACGTGGAGGAGTAGCGGCTCTGTTCCGAGCTCCTCCCGGGTGACTGAGCTCCTCACTCTATCTCTAAGGGTGCGCCAGCCACCCTGCGGAGGATTTTGGCTGCTTGTATCCGCAACCTTGTCTTTCGTACAGTAGGAACGTAGATTGACCGGTAAATCGAGAGTTTTGTCGTTTGGCTCAGTTTTGGTTTTTGTCTTTACTCTTTACACCAACAACTGCACCAGGAATCATGCCAGTACTTTCATCATCAAATTTTCGGACGACACTGCCATCCTAGGACTCATGGACACAAACACAGACACGTCAGCGTACATGTCAGAGGTGGAGCGCTTTGTACGGTGGTGTGTGATGACCATCATCTCACTGTCAATGTCAAAAAGACAGAGGAGGTAGTTTTTGACCCAGGACATGTGGGAGATCACACCCCGCTCTCCATTCACCACGCTGAGGTCACCCAGGTTCATTCTTACAAATACCTGGGCGTCCACATTGACTCCAGCCTCACGTGGGATGTCCATGTAAACTCAGTCTGTAGTCGGATGCAACAAAGACTGTACTTCCTGCAGAGACTTAGAGTATTTGGTGTTGCACAGAAAATTATGCTTATCTTCTATCATGCAGTTATTGAAAGTGTTATTCGATATGGCATGTCGGTATGGTTTGGTAATCTGACTGTGAAAAATAAATCTGAACTGGGTAGACTGGTGCGCACTGCACAAAAGGTGATGGGAGTAAAAGAATACCCACCATTGCAGCAGATATTTGAGGAGACTGTCATCAAACAGGCAAGAAAAATGATTTCCGATCCCTCCCATGTGCTGCACTCCCAGTATGAGCTGCTCCCATCTGGACGTCGCTACAGGGTGCCAGTTAAAAACAAAAAACGATACCTGAACAGGTATAAGAACTCATTCCTCCCCATATCAGTGAATCTCCTGAACTCAGGCCAAAGAGCAGAGGCTAATGAGTGATGTGTTTCTCTTGTATGGAATTGTATGAATTGAATTGTCTTGTCATAATATGTGTTTGTATGTGGCAGCCTGTGTGTCCAAGACAAATTTCCCCTTGGGGACAAATAAAAGAAATCTTGAAATCTCTTGAAAGTCTTGATTTAAAAAACTTTCCCAAGTCTTGTTTTGACAAAATGTTCTGAAATTGCGTACAATTACATGGCTTAGAAAAAAATTGTATTGTATTGTGTTTTTAAAATTCCTCTGAACAATCCTAGAAGCCTAGAAAGTTGTCACTACAATGTGAAAAAAATGCATTTTGACAATTTGGAGACTTTGGAGAAAAATGGAATCAGCGCAGTAACTACACTCCTTTTTCCAAAATTAGGATTTGTTTCCAGATGAAAGTACTGTATGTTAGGAGAGCAAATTGGTCCAAAACCGTAAGGCGACACATTGTAGGACAATAGGGAAAAATGTATTGCAAGTTTTCTGTAATTTTATGTTTTCATGTCAGAATTAGGCATTTTATGTGAAAAATGACCACAATTGCCTATATTTTTGGCAAAGAAATCAAAATAACGGATAAAGCCAGGTAACATTTTTGGTTTTATTTTGTTGATATACAAAGATTTGTTCAGAGGGGATTTGAGATATTAGTATATTAGTGAATAAATCTGTAAAAGTTCACATTTTGCCTTAAATCAGGCTAGTTTATTATATTAAAAAATCCCGCTGAACAAATCTTCAGAATATTGTTAAGTGCAAGACTGGAAAGTTTGGAGTCTGTTGGTGCTACTGAAGGGAAGATCTAGCTTGTCCCAGAGAGGATATTATCAGGGCCTTGTTGTGGATTTTACGGACTCCACGACACGTAGATACCAAATTATGTCAATATTTATGCCTGGACACACGGGTGAGGGGGCGAGAGGCAAAAAGTGCCACTGGAGTCACTTTCTGACACGTGGCTCGGCCAAACCTCTCAAAATAACCATGACAAAGGGTGAGTTTGGTCGTTTTTCTACTTTAACCATGTTTAGGGACCAAACTACACAGAAATCGTGAAATTGCCCACCCCATGGAAAATCAATGGCCTGCCGTGTCTCGCCTTGAGTTTAATTTGATGTATTCCTAACACATTCTTCTCATTCTGCATTTTGTATTACGTTACGCTCCGATAAGCTGGCCAAGCCTTCCCATGCCTTTCTCTGTCCTCCAACTCTTGGCCTGTCCCCCTCTTGTGTCATGGGGTGATGATGTCCACATGAAGTGCTCTGCTGCGTTGGATAAAACCAGGTCAGCGAAAAAAACTAACGTCCAATCACAGGCCCGGCTCTGGCTCAGCAGCTTTTGACAAGTGACAAGTGAATCAGTCTCCAATATGACTTTTACAGAGTGACCCTCCCACTCCAGACTCCACGCTCAGACTCTGCTCCTCGGCCTATGGTTTGTCTGGAAATTTTAGACTCATCAAGCGAGTTTAAGAACAGACGAATAAGGAATAGGGGAAAAAATGTTATTGAGTGATACCTATTTGAAATGTTTGTTGTATATTACATAAAGATGAGAAAAATGGATTGCAAGTTTTCTGAATTTTTATGAATCAGCCAAGCAAATCTGTGTATCTTTTGTTCACTTAAATTTCTATTTGAAATAAAAAACGAAATTTGATAGAAGAAGTTGTAGGGTTAAAGTAACAAAATGTATTTATATATTGAATGTGGTAAAAATATAGCTTTATATAATGGCAAAATAGCCTATCTGCGTGGCTACATTTTGACATTGACTCGAGCGATGAAAGAGCGCACAGTGAGTGGATCTACGTCACAAATGATCATGTCAGGAGAGTCATGGGAGTGGCCCCTATCACAGAAAAGATGAGGGAAGCCCGGCTCCGATGGTACGGTCATGTGATCCGTGGCAGTGAGGACTCAGTGGCACTACATCTGAGCCCACGAGGATGGCGACCACGAGGGCAACCAAAGAAGAGGTGGATGGACAGAATTAAGGAAGATCTTAAAGAAATCCAAGCAACCCCCGAAGATGCTCTGGCTCGGACAAAATGGAGGAGACTGCGTCAAAAAAGCGGGCCCTGCGCCAAAGCGGGACAAACGCTAGGAAAGAAGAAGAAGCGCTGCTTAATCAGGGGAGGGGTAACTTTGAAGTAATGAGAGGCTAAACGCTCACCTTAAAGTTTGAAGTTCACTGAGAAACACACATCTTTTGTGTGTTTCTGTGGGGGGTTGGGGTGTAATTGAATGATCTGTTTTAATGTGTTTTTAATCTGTAAAGCACTTTGAGCTGCAATTTGTATGAAAAGCGCTTTATAAATAAAGTTTTGATTGATTGATTGATTGATTTTGCCCCAGCAGCGAAGAGGGAAAGAACCAAACCTCTGAATGCATACAAGAGCAGAACTGGACATTAAACTCAAATGGAGAGAATATCTCCAATGTCTCCAATCTCCTTTCAGAATAATGCCCAGTTTGTCAGTGTTGCAACCCGGACAATAATAATATAACAACGACAGCTTCATATTGGCCAAAACAAATCATTCAAAATTGATGATAAAATCACGCTCCAAGCCTGTGCTTTCAAGTTTATTATTATTTTTTTGTTTAGACATTACATTTGCTCTTTGTTTCACTGTTTTGACGTCTGTGAAGTCCTCTGATGCGACGCTTGTTGTGATATTGGGTGATACAAAAATAAATTGATTGATTGATCGATTACTTGAAACAAAAAATGCTAATCCTAAACGTTTCTGGCTAATTTTGTTTTGCGAATGATTGAAGAATGATTGGCAGTACTTGCACTGCCAATCATTCTCAGACTCTCAGATGTGACAAGTTGCTAATTGTATCTCACCCTTTGACATTGTCCTTGAATAATACAGCCAGAACAATTTACAATAATGGGTTTTACATGTGTCAGTAATAAAAGCTGGTCTACTTTACTGTTGCTACGAGCCACGCTTCGATGTCAGACCACAGTCGGAGCGCCTGGTGGCTCACAGCTGAGACCCTGCAGCTGATCTTTAAACAGTGAATCATAGGAACTCCCCTCAGTGCGTTTGCTGCCCTGATCCCCTTTGGCAGGTCATCCTTCGCTCGCCAGAATAGAAAACCCTGAATCAGCTGTGTTTTAGCTCCAGATTTGTCTAAAGAAATGAAGCAGGAGAGGAGCAGGAGTGGGCTCAGCATTGTACAGGTCAAAGGACAGGGATCTGCAGAATTGGAGCTGCTACGGCGGAAACTGTATTAAATGCTGGACTCGATGAGAGACCAGGACTCAGGTGGTTGTGACTATAGTACAATCTGTTCTGTTGTGTTGACTGGTTTGGATTAGTGCAAAAATGGACTTTGCATTTGTGAGCTACAGGAAAAGTGGAAATATAACTGACACGCTCACAACCTGTTACATGAACAAAGTCACCATATTGTTGTTTTTTATGTGAAAGAAATCATTTTGTCAATAGAAATATGGTTAGACTGTCTTAAGCCCCGCCCCCTTTGTTACTGTTGCTAGGTCATTTATTCATTGAAACACAATAAAACTGTTTCTTTTAGTGTGTTTATCATTTATTTGAGCTGAAACGCCTAAGTCACTTTCTTTAGAGCAGTCTCAGATCCACCAGGCAGACTAATTTACTTTCTAAAGGGAAATATTTTTTCGGTAACTGTTTTCGGTACCAATTTACTTTTCGTTCCAGCCCTAGATATACAGCAAAAGTTTCAAATTGATATCTCCCAATATAAAAATGGTCCCTATCCACCTGCAGTGCTTTAAAAGTGCGTTCCTCATTGTTCTATTAGTGTCCACAGCTACGATACAGGCAGGAGGTGTGAAGAAAGCCCTGGAGCTGGCCATGGTGCTGATCGGGCCCAATAACATTACACTGTCTGGATTAGCATAAAATCTTAACAAATTCCCTATACATACATTTTAGAACTCAACTTTCCACACTGCTAATGACTTTCTATTCTCCCCTATTGTTCAAATATTCTTTAATTGTTGTAAACCGTGCAGAGCCATGAGAGACAAGTGCCTCGGAGCTGTATTTTAATCAGCCTTTGCTCTACATAAACAAAAGAGCCTCAGCCATGCATTTGTTATTGTTAAAGGCAGAGCACAATGCAAGTAATTTGATTAAATGTCTAATAAACACAATACAGAAGTGGGCTTTGTAGAGAAGTACAATTAATAAGAACATTTACATAGTGTGTAATGTGTTCTTCATTATGACTTGGTAATGAAATCTGGGTCACAGCCAAACAATTAGCTCCTTCTATACGAGTATGTATATGATTAAATACAATTAAAATATGCTGCTCTATAGTGAGGTGGGGAGAGTCTGGAACCTCACATAAACTCTGGGATTCCCCACTCGTCCGGAGCTCACTTTTTGGGGGCAGTTATCCACTCGTCCCAGGACAGTTCATTGAGAAGATCTAATATTCATGATGGAAGCTGCTGGCACAGTCTAGACTAGAGGACAACAGGACACTAGTTTGTCATGGCGGCAGTGATTATGAATACAATAGTATACTGACTAGTGTAGCAACAACTATTTGTAGTATTTGTTTAGTATAGTTTACATTTAGTGAGAAATAATAACTTTGTAATACTTTTATTCAATTTAGCTGATTTTTCAAAGTAGTGTTTTGAGAGTCTTGGGGCTTGTGTGAGTCGCTATAGATACATTTGATTTGCCTTTATATAAACTTGGGGAAAAAAATGTTTTGTATTGAAGGGTGACGTCCCATCAACACAAAACATGCACCTTAGGCCAGTGACCCAGGATACAGTGAGGGTTCACAAAGCTCCAAGCCGGGGGTCGCAAGATTCTTTCAAGATCTTCAAGATTTTTAAGGGGAGACGCTACAGGCAAAAGTAATTTCTTTTCAGATTTTGGGCCAGTTTAAACTCTTTGCATACAATCTTTCATCTGGAAATAAATAACTTGCTAAATCTTCGCAATGAGGTGTTTAATTGTTGCACTGATTCAGCATTTCTCCATAGATTTACACAGAAATGACCTTACAAAGGCCACTTTCTCAAAACGACTTTAGTAGCACCCACAGCCATCAACATTTCCAGTCTTGTACTTAACAAGACTTAGAGGGTTTGAGTTATTTTTCAATATTTCTTTACTAGTCTGATGAGTTTTGAATCCCAAAAAACAAGGTGATTTTTTACAGATTTATTCAAAAACTAAACAAAATATGAAAAATCCCCTCTGAACAAATATTTGTAACTAATATATCAACAAAATAAAATCATACATTTAAACCTGGCTCTAGCCATTATTTAGCTAAAAAAAAATGTTGGCAATTTTAGCCATTTTTACACACAAAATGCCTTATTTTGATATGAAAGTGTAAAATGAATTCTTGCAATACATTTTCTGCCCATATTCATCTCAGTAATATTATACAAGTTTCAAATTGATATCACTCAATTTAAGTATTTTCCCTTTATTCACCTGCAGCGCTTCATGGCATTATTCATTCACTCCATGCTCCGTAGTAGTAAGCTAAGGTACTACCGGTATCAAAAGGTAAATTGGTACCAAAAAAAGTACCAATTTTCTTTAGAAAGAGAATTAGTCTGCCTGGTGGCTCCGAGACTGCTCTAAAGAAAGTGACTTAAGTGTCTCAGCTCAAATAAATGATAAAAAGACGAAAATAAACTTTTTTGAAACTGTTTTATTGAATAAATTACCATTATTGTTCTGTTTTATGGTTCTACAACAAAACTAACAATCAAGCAGAAGTATAAATTACTTGATTTGAGCATATTAGTCTTGTTCAGAGCAGGTTTGACTAGATTCAAGATGTTTACATTATTTGGTTTATTTCATGATCATTTTTGACTGCTTCTAAGGTAATCTCGCTTGACTTAGGAAAATAAAACTGCCAAAAGGACCAGACACATTTTCTTACCTCATTGGCAAATACTTAAAATATTTAAATAAAAAAGGAAATAATTAGAAATCTATTGAAACAAGTCAAAAACACCTCAGAACAAGTGGTTAGAATCAGGCCAAATGAGCCACTAAAACTTTACTCGTCAAAACAGCTCAGATTTGGATAAATAAGATGAATTTGGGTCATTCAAACATATCCATTTACTTTTTGTGTAGATGACAAATAATTTAGTTTAGGTATTGAAAAAAGTAACGTTCAGGTACCAAGTATAGTTAAAGTACTAGTATCTAAAAAAACATGAACGATGCCCAGCCCTAGCCATCGGCCCCTCTGACCACCACCAATCACACATTCACACGCTACATTCACACAGACACGGTGGATGAGGTGTCTTGCCCAAGGACACAACCAGATTTTAAATGTGTTGTGCCTTGAAATGAGCACAAGCACCAATTACATTTCACTGTGGGAGTCCCCAGTTGTCCGCCTTGGGCTAAATCCTCCAACAGGTGATTCTGACCATTTGTTCAGCTCAAGATTAGACGATGGAGATGGAGATGGAGATGGAGGACACATTTCCCTACATAAAATAAAATAAAATCCAATATCTTGCAGAAGTAGAAACATAATTTGATACATAACAGCAGCAGCAGATTTGGAGATATCTTTAACTAATGCTGTAGTTTTCATGGAAATCCTTGTGTTGTATTCTAAAAGTGAGAGGAGAACCCTTTTATTTTTAGACACATCTTTTCGTGAGCGTAATCTACATCTTCATTTCCTAGAGAATCCATTAGAAACTTCGCCACTCGTCTTATCCACAAAAAGAGTGAAAAGGCTGAGGGGGCACTTTTGCTCATGTAAATTTAAACCACCGGCAGCAGTGGAAGAGGCGGAGGAGGTGTTGTAGCTCGGGGCTCCGGCTCTGCACCCGGGGACAAACTCACCTGCCCCGGTTCTAATGAGGACACAGCGCGGCATTGTGGGTAACGCAGGGGACATGCCGTATACGCCACAGAACCACAGAGCTGCTGAGGCTGTGGCCCAGTTTAGGCTGACCACCTGGAGCTCACAAGGTTTTAACACAGGTTTTTCTCTCACAGACGAGTACCAGGGAGGTCGAAATAGTCACGGTTACCTTGCAAAATATGCAAAGTAAATACACTAGCTACTTTTTAAGATCCCGGCTCCAAAAAATTCAATTTATCTGCCCCCAACGACTGGAGAGAGGGAGCTGCAAAAGTCATTGAAACTTCAAACCTTGATTCCTTTTTCTACTTTCTCTCTAACGATCTGTGGCGAGTGCAGATGTTTTTGAACTATTTTAATTGTGCATAGACAAACCCTTTGTAAATAGACTGTGTGATTTTTAGTATTGAAGCTATCTCTTATGTGTATTTTGTACTGGAACTTTGGCTCTGGTGACTGTGACGCTGCCTTTTGGCCAGGTCATCGTTGTAAATGAGAATTGGTTCTCAATCAGCTCTACCTAGTTAAATAAAAGTAAAAGAAAATGAATAAAATAGGGATGGGTCATAGAAATCGCAGAATTGCTGCAAGCTGACTGAGCCTGTTGCAGCAATTGCATATGCCATGCCATTCTCTCCATTTAAATGAATGGTGAAGCCAGTCCCTATATAAAGGGATGGCGAGGTACAGGAAGGGAAAGGGAATCTTATTTGTATAGTGCTTTCATATATGACAAGTCATAAGTCACCCAAAGCACTAGGCAGTGTGGGTGAAGTGTTTTGGACACGACTTGCAGGAGCCGGGCTTCCGATCATGAGACGACCCGCTCTACTATCTGCCCCACTGTAGCATGTCCATTTCATAGTATGTGTATAATTTCTGTGATTTCTCTATCTTTAATGAGGTTTAGTGGCCATTTGACGTGTATCTGACCCTTAAAAAAGTAAAAAACTTAACCAAAATGATTTGGCATTTAGCTTAGATCCTACTTTTTCACACTTATTTCTCATCGATCTTAAGTAAACCCCCAAAATGTCTGTACATTCATTAATGATTTCTGGAAAAATGCGATCGATGGGTTGAACACATCTCAGTTGTTCATAAATTGCAAATTTTGATGGCTAATGCTAACGGCTATGGGAATAATGCATTGAACAGGCTAAATAATTCTCAAATGTATTGCTGAGTAGCTGAGTTGCTAACTGTCTGCATCTGATAGCATGCAATTACATTTCTCGTTGTTACTTCTATGAGATGGATCCCCAGCAGCTGTAACGATAGAAGGACAGGTCATATGAAGAGTGAAAATTTCCCCAGTACTGGTACAACAAAGTGTACAAACAACATAGTGAACAGCCCCCCTCCCCCCACTCGGACGCTCTGATCACACCCTCGTCTGTCTGCTCCCCCAATACACACCCAGAGTGATAAGAGAACCACCACAGAAGAGGACTGTTATGCAGTGGACTGAAGAAGCCATTGAGAGACTGAGAGATTGTTTTCAGACCACAGACTGGAATATGCTGTGCAGCTCTTTTGGGGAGGACATTGATGGCCTCGTTGACTGCATCACAGCCTACATTACCTTCTGTGTGGAGAGCGTTGTACCAACTCAGAGGGTGCGATCATCCCTGGGTGACCCCTGAGCTTAAAGTCCTCCTGAACCAGAAGAAGAGGGCCTTCAACTCAGGGGACAAAGAGGAGCAGCAGAGAATTCAGAGGGAGCTCCAGTGGAAGATCCGACGGGCCAAAAGGGACTATGGGAGGAAGCTGAGAAGAAACTGGCGACGAGCAACGAGCGGGACGTGTGGAGAGGTTTAAAGACCATCTCCGGCTTTGGACAGAGCACCAGAGGGACAGCTGATGGAGACCAGCGCTGGGCGGATGAATTAAACCAGTTCTTCAACAGATTTGATTCCACTGCTCCTCTCCCTACAGGAGGATAAGGACACTACACTCTCCGGTGAACATCCAGGGAGAGGACATCGAGGTAGTGGACAGTTTCAAGTACCTGGGTGTTCACTTCAATAATAAACTGGACTGGTCCCACAATAAGGACGCTCTGTTCAACAAGGGCCAAAGTCGCCTCTACCTTTTGAGGAGAGTGAGCTCTTTTGGAGTGAGCAGGCCTCTGCACAAGACTTTCTATGACTCTGTGGTGGCCTCTGCTGTCTTCTACGCTGTGGTCTGCTGGGCCCCCAGCAGCACTGAGCAGAGACTGAACAAGCTGGTCAGGAGGTCCAGCTCTGTCCTGGGCTGCCCACTGGACTCTGTAGAGGAGGTGAGTGAGAGGACAACACCTCTCACCCACTGCACAGGACTGTAGAGGAGCTAAGCAGCTCCTTCAACGACAGACTGAGACACCCTCAGTGCGAGAAGAAACGCTACAGCAGGTCCTTCATTCCCACTGCTGTCAGACTGTACAATTCTACTGTATAGCTCTGTGTGCAATAACAATACTTAATATGTGCAATAACCCCTGTGCTTAACTTTACCTGCAATGTCACTTTATCTACCAACCACCTGAATGTAAACAATTATTTATTCTTTATATATTCACCTGCACTGACACCTCATATACAGTATTTCTCATTTATTCATCATTATATCTTTATCTTTTATCTTTATCTTTATTATGGATCGCCATTAGTTATTACCGCAGCAATAACTATTCTTCCTGGGGTCCACATAAAAAAACACAAACAAGTAGAAAAACTATTACAATCCCACATACAGTATAAATGATATGATCATACACAGCACATTCTGTCCAAACCAACCTAGTTATTTATCTTATACAGTATGCATAAAGATGTTTATATAGTTTATTGAGAGAGAGACGCTAAGAGAGACAATACTTTATTTTCTATTTATCTTATTTTTTATTATGTTGTACTATTATTACTATGATTATTACTTGATGGCACATTTCGTAACTTTTTCTGCACCCCCCTGTGTGATCCTGTCTTAAGAGCTGTTGCTCCAGTGCTGGTTTGCCATATAGCTAAAAAATAGTTTAAAGTATGATGCAGACAAAGCACAGTGGCAAATACCAAAAACAATTTGTTCAATCCCTTTAACTCTTGCCACAGATATTGCCGATCAAACTTTAGCAAAACTTTTTGTGATTTTATTTGTGAGAAACTCAGTATAAATAAGGATAACTTGTAAATAATGAGGAAAAACATGAGCATGACCTAATATGCACTTACAGTCTTTTGCCCAAGGACTATGCATCGTCAGGAGGGATTAAACCAGCAGCTACCAACTCCACTCTTCACTAGTATATTCATGAAAATTGTTTTTGTAGAGCTACAGTGGGAGGTTTTGATTAAAAGTTGGAGCAAGGGGAGACAAGGACAGAGGCGGAGTGTGAGTCAGATCCATGTCACACGAATCACAAATCTACGTCAAGACAAAACCACTGATTCATTGTTCTGTCCTTTGTCTGAAACATCTTTGATTGAGTCCATTAAGACGGAGTTAGTTATCAGTGTTCCACTCAAGGTCAGTGTTCACTGTGTAAGTGGTGTACAGTCTGTGAAACACTGTGTAATACGCTCATCTTAGAGTGGAGCCTAAGACAGCAGGGCATTATGGTAATTTGTATAAAAATTGCATGTTCTGAGAGTGTTCTGTTCTCACCCTTTAATACTTCTTTGGGTCCATTTTCCCCATTTTCCGAATAAGATATACCCATACTCTGTATGGCTTTATAAGGCTTGTACAAGTTCTAAAATGCTAATATTGTTCTCAAATGATAAGGGGGTCCATGGGGATATTGTGGATGTGAAAATTTGTATGTAAATAATAGTGAATAAGAGTAAATGAGGTTGAAAGACCCAAAAAACAAATTCCGCCTAAATGAAAAACACTCTAACACTCTCATTTTTTTCAAATTTTTCATGGTAAAGAAGCAAAATAACAGCATAAATTGTAAGTAACCACTTATAATGACTTGGAGCCAGTTGGGTTAGTCAATAAAGCAATCAATAAAAACACTGCCGAGCTTTTGATTGAAAAAAATCCAGGCGGAATCCACAGCACAGGTTGGCACAAAAATTAAAAAAAATGGAATAACTCAATGAAATTGAAAATGTGGGTTGCTTTTACATATTTGGTCACAAAAATATAGTTATTCAAAAAAAAGTTTGTATTTATTTTAGTGGTGGGCCGTTATCGTGCTGCGTTAACGTGAGACTCTTATCGGGCGATAAAAATAATATTGCCGTTAATCTATTCTCAATGGGCCTCATTCACGAAACAAACTTATGCAAATTTGTTCTAAAGGCCGACTTAAGAACATTTCTGGTATTTCGGAGTATGCGTACAGTGGCTCCAGTCAGGAGGATTCTTACGCACAAAAAATCTGCAGTTTTAGAATATTATCACAGTCAAAATGGACCCAAAAGTAAAAGTCTGTCACAGCATGAGTAACATTTTTCTAAAAATATTTCACTTAAAAATATATTTTTCGAGAGAATGAAAGTGATCAGAGGTGGTATAGAGCAGAGATAGTTAGTGTAGACTTTCACAG
>OMNZ01095096.1:0-12125 GCA_900303255.1 Lesueurigobius sanzi
AGTTTACTCTTTTGAAATCATAATGAAACAGAAACTAGTCAAATGTCCCTGATCTAAGGTTTACATGACCTTCAACAACTGCCAGGAAAATGGTTCGGGAGCAAAGAAAAACTCACTTCAGCTGAAATACAGGACTCTCCCTCTCTTCCTGAAAAAAGTGATGTTTATTTCAAGATGCACAATATGTCAATGTTTGGATCAGGGACATTTGGCTAGTTTCTAGTTGAAAAGCATAAACAACCACTAACCATGAGTTAGTAAACGTTTTTGTGTTCTCATTCATATTCTATGAAATGCATGTTTACATACCCAGAGATTGCGCCAGGGTATGTAAACTTTTGGCACAACTGTATTCACTTTGGGAAGGGTCTCTGAGCCCTCAGACCTGCCCCCTGCTGGCCTGCACTCACACCTCCACACTCCTGCACGTCGTGGGATGATGACACCAACATGGTGCCTTGTTTGTTTTCATGTCAGGCACGTGACATGCAGAGGAATAGAAACAATAATCCCAGTGGTATAAATAATATGTGTTTGTGAGACCCTTTTCTGCGCTACAGGGGTTTTCCTCGCTTGGGCACGATCGGGATGGACAAGTGTGAGCGCAACCTTAATTATGCCATTTTAAAATGTTTTTATTAATTGCACAACCCTATGTTGGCCTTGCTCGATGAAACGGATCAAAACTAGGGCTGAAACATCTAATCGATTAATCGTCAACTAATCGATTATTGAAATAGTTGTCAACTATTTTAGTAATCGATTAATCGTTTCTGGGATATACAGACTCAGACAGAGTAAGAATTACATCAAAATGTTTTGTGAAAAAACTATGTTGACTCTGAAGGCATTGGTTCTAGACGTTTTTTTTGCAAATATTTTTGCTCTGATTGTTCCAAATCTTGGATCATAATCTAATCCGAGCAGAAAGAGGACTCTCTCGCTCTCACTTTTACAATCCCAGAGTGAATTTTAGAGGTTCTTAGCTTTCAAATGAGGAATGACATGTGGAACTTGTACAAAGAGCATCCTAACATTAGCTTTAACTTTACTCCATCAAGACGTCCTCAAACGCTGTCACTTTAGCTTCATGTGCAAAAAGCTTTTAACAATTACACTTTCCATGCACCTTTTTGCGCCAACCGATTAATCGTAAAAATAATCGGCCGATTAATCGATTACCTAAATAATCGTTAGTGACAGCCCTAATCAAAACACACTTTTTTTTTCTTATATGCAGAATGTAAGTTGAGTTGCACTTAAAGAGGATTGTAAAAAGAAGTGTGTTTATGCACATGTAAGTACTGCATGTTGAGAAAAGACAGCCCCAGGAACAAATGTTGCCACAGAATGGGCCAAAAAAACCAATATGGCCGTTAAGAACCTTTTATGTTTGGTCCGAGATGAGCACACACATCACATGCCAACCCCGGAACACATGCTTCCCCTATAAGCTGTAAGCTCTGGGACTGTGAAGCGCTCCCCATGCACATACATTTGCCTACAGGATTATTGGCAAATCTGAGCCATATTTCTCCATGTCTCGATTTGTTTTGTTTTTTTTTGTTTTTTTTTTCCCCATCTGAGAAACTGAAGTCAAATTTGTCTGTCTTCATTTTACCCTTCCCCTTTGTTTTCTGATGTTCCTCCCGGGGAGACATTGAGCATAGCGGTCTAATTAGTTACCCCAACACCTTGTGAAATGTGATAACGAATAAAGCATTGTGAGCCCATCCAAACGTGAGTGCAAGGCTGTGTCAAAAGGATTTTCCCCGGCATATAATGAGGCACTTGTTGCATGTGACCAGTTGCACTCGGGCATATTTACTAGCTTTGAAGGTGAGGGTTTAATTCACTTGTGACTGAATACAGGTGACGGAATATGAATTCAGTAAACCAGCTTGGCGTGATGTTGACTCTTTTCTTCTAGGATTGCGTAGATTCCTCCGTATGTCCTTTCAAAGCACATCTTTCAAGTCTCAAGGCTTTGGAGTGACCTATTGTAGCTTAATATTAGATGTTGGCAATATACAGTATCATCTCCAAGGCAACATCAAAATTGTTGTTTGGAAGATATACACATTTACAATATCGAGTATATCTTCAAAGTCAAGACAGTGTTCATTTCGCCCACCCCTACTTCATACATATATAAAATAATATAAATGAAAATATGTTTAAAATTTAATTCAAAAACCACAATGTTGCACTTTTATGGTTCTTACAAGACAAACGACTTATTCAGCACAGCAACTTTGCAAGAGCTTATCTTGTATGGGTGTTTTCTTCTGTTTGTGGTTCCTTCAAATAGATAAATGCTTTATTATAAATGCTTTATTCTCTGATGCTCAACTATGGACTATTCTGCACAATATTTTGTTTTACTTACATGAGCACAGCACTAATTTTAGCTACTTAATCCACCTGATTCTTTCATCAGACTGCGCGTAAGTCCCTCTGTTGCCTTCCCTCTGCCTCTCTTTGATCTTCGGAGCCGCGGGGAGCGACAGAATAGTGATGACTTGGAAGTAAACAGCATTGTTCCGCATCTCCATCGGTCACCGTGTCCCTCTTAGTCCCGCTGGTTAATTAGGTCGGCCCTTCAGTCTTGTTCTCGAGTTTATTAGCGGCAGGCCTCGGTGGGGTCCAGTGGAGGCCGAGATCACATGACCAAACGCACGCCGCTCCCTTGAATGTTAATTGAAAGCTCTATTTGCGAATGTGCTTAGCGATGGAATGTGGTTTTGTTTTTAAAGGAAAGTCATGTTGCGTAGGCATCACAGTACATGTATCCCAGCATGCTTTAGTTAATTACCATCTGGCATTCCCCCGCCCTGACACCACTTAGGATTTGTAACACTGTAAGTTCAGAGTCCAAATGTTAATGTGATAGAATTTGGTAGATTATTTGTTTCTTTTATTTATTTTTTTGTGTGTGTGTGCAAAATTTTGAATAATTGAAACTAATCCAGTTTGTGCTTAGCGGGGGAACATCTGGTGCCTCTTGTGAATTGAATGAAAACTACCTTTTATTATATTTTATTCCATGCAATAGCAACAGCTCTCATTGAGTATAACACAGTATTATAAAAGACTCAAAGAACCAGCAGCATTTTGTGTGACCCTGAGGTTTAATACCTCAGTACGAGTGTCTAACTCTCACAGTGAGTAAAACATATCATAGAAATGTGGTGCGGGTGCATTCAATACATCCAAAGTGCATTTTAAAGGGAAACAGGGCAGACACATACATTTTTCATGCAGTGATTTTTGTCAAGTTTAACCATAACATCTTAGTTTTAATGTCAAAGTAAAAAACACAAAGACCATACTCACCCTTTACGATGTTGTTTATGATGTTGTGTCGAGTCGCGCGTCAAACTTTACCAGGAAGTCACTGCATCATCACCGCGGTCCACCGTGTTTCCCATGCCTATAAATATTTACATATTTGATATTCACCTGGCATGAGTGAAGTGACCCCAACAAGACGCTGTTATCAGTGTGGTTTATTGTCTTTCAGGCTTCAAAGATGTCGTAGTTGCACATGTGCATGTTACAAAAACGTTTTTTCATTATAAATTGTGCATGCTATTTTTTTTTTACAGTTTTATTCACTACTGACTAGTGTAGTCATGTTGTAGTTTCTTGGCTCAAGAAACTACAACATGACTACATTATGAAAATCCTCAACCTGAGAAATGAGCCAAGAAACTACTGACTAGCTTATTCAAAACTGAATAAAATAATAAAGATATCCAAAATCTAAAAAATCTGATCCCTATACACCTGGAGTGTTTTGCCTTAAACCACACAAAATGTAGGTGCATCTAAATGGTCAGCATTCATCTAATTGGTGCTAACCTTGCGCAGCAGGATTTATTCCCGCGAGATTTATGATTTCACAAACTCTGGAAAATACATCTTGAAAGAATCCAATCACTGACGTTCGGCTCGACTCATCCATTTGTGCGGACCAATGACGTGCCTGCATTGGGGTTTAAGGCGGGACATGTTGGGGATGACGTCGCACCAAACGCCCTGCCGGAGAATAACAAACATGGCTACGCTAAGGACTTACTTTTTGATGCCGCAAATTTCTCTGTTTTAGCTGAAATGCCTACTGTCTCTGCTTTAAAAAGCGAGCAATGAGACGTTTGTGCTTTTCTCCCGACTGGATTTGGTAAAAGTACGGTAGTACTGACGGGCGTTTCCCCCAATTATCTTGAAGGTATTGCTTTAACGGCCCCTCCCCTTCACAGCGGATTGAACAAGATCCATCCCGGGTTGATAACGTGTAGAACTCAAATCGGAGTGCTACGCATATCAATGTGGCACATGTCAGATTACCATAATGCTCCTCTAGGGCTCCTTTTAGTCACTGTCCAATCCTTATCGTTGCCTTGTCATTGTAATTAAAATGAGGTACTTTTAACAAACACTACATGTTAAAGGGCAATGATCACACACAAACACCCTCACATTCATCAGCAGTGAAAACAGACACTGGAGGCCAAGCCATAGCAACAGTGCAAGGTGTAGGTATCAGTCTGCGGTATGTGGTTAAAGGGGACATTCTCTATTGAGCTAATACTTGAGGTTCCATTCACAACATTCCAGAGAGCCTATAGTTTAAGGTGGCAAGTCTTTGGTGGCAACTTTCAAAATGCAGATTTTTCTACTTGGTTTATGTCTAATATCTCTGCCATGACTGTACTTTTACATGAAACAAAAACTGCTCCAAAAACATTTGTCTCTCATAGTTGTTTTGGCATTTGCTCCACATTTGAAATTACACAATCAAATACTAGAACATGAACACAACCTATTCATAGAACAAATCGTTTCAAGTTCAGATTGACACACTACTGCAATATAGTACAAAAAGCCACTCTTTGCAACTGTGTAGAAACGAGAGACCCATTGTGATGCCAACTTCATTAATACCGTCTTGATCTTGAATTGTTTTTCACTCACACAACAGAGCCGGCTGCGTTGGGCCGCGCAAACTACTGCATATCTCACGGCACAGCACTTAGGCTTGTCACTTTGCTAAGGGTGAGAGTGGCACGACATTGAATTAGTTTTATTTCATCCCTAATTGTTTTCTGCCCGAGGATTATTGCGAAGCGATTTGTGCCGAGCGCGCGGGGGGAAATCACAGTGGACGCGCGGACGCCACCTTGTTTCATTTGTCAGCTGTGATTTGTTTGCTGTAAATGTAATTGACTTATGTCCCGACAAGGAGGACGAAAGCATGAGACCGGTGCTTAATTCTTTTGCCACTACTGTCCTAGTGTCTTTGGGGGCTTGCGATTAGTGGACTTTATTTAGCGTAAAAGAAGCGTGGTCCTCATTTACGTCTTCCTATTTCGGGAGTGTATTTGAGCACTTGAGTAAACGCATAACATACACTTTTCGTTGAAGGATTACACTATTGAAATGATTATTCAGGCCTGACGCATGGGCCGCTGAACTCGAAATGCGCGCTGAATATTGAACGCAGTAGCCAGATTAAAATGCTGCCAATATTACAGCTACAGTAGTCTGAGTATTTTTGTGCCAGTGTATTGTTGGCGATGGCTTCTGGGTTTGTTTGAATAAAAGATAAGGGGAATCTGATGGTCACATTTTCGGACAGATCATGATCCAAATGAGAGTATGGGATTTAATCACAAACCAAAAAGTAACATTATGATTTAATTGCTGCTTATTTTATATACTTGTACTACATATTGCATCTTTGGAAGATTTGCAATGTTGCTACATGCATACATAAATGATTCATGCACAGACATAGATTAGATTTTTTTTTTTTTTTTTTTCCTGTGCACTGCTAGCATAAATATTGCATGTTTACAAGCTGCTTCACAGATCACTCTTGGTCACCACTGTTGGTACAATAAAATAAATGAATAATTAAATACGCAATCCACATGGCTTGATGTTTTGTGATATAATGATAAAGAATTTATATTTTATTTTTTACTCTTTTTATAGAAAAAACATAAACAAACACGTCAAGGTTGCACAAAAACAGACAAACGGGAGAGTCTTCAAGCCTCTGTTTGTACGCAAACCACTTGGACCAGCGTTGAAAATAAAAATGACCCTGGAGAAAGAAAGTCAGTCTCTCCAACCTCCTCCACAGTCCCTTGCACTTCTTCCACTTCTTCCCCATTAAGCCAGTTTCTTGCTATTGCCTTCTTAGTTGCAAAGACATTTTATTTTTTTTAAGAAGCATCCATTCTGAATTGAAAAGCTCCTGTCAAGCTAATTTAAATGTAATACATTTGACGCTTTATTATAACGGAGAAATGGCTCAACAAATAACTTGTCCTTGAACTAAACAAGGCTGGGTACTGTTAAACAATAGCAAATCGGTACTGATAGAAAAACTCCAGCTCCAGGGTAGAAGAGCCAAGTCTTTTCAGAGCTGGGATGGACAATCTTAGCTTATCTGTGGTATATGACCTAGAAACACTTGGAATTGCTAATGCTATATCAGGATTGTGAATGTGACTTTACCTTGACCTAAACCCCATACGTTTAACATGACTATATCCTTTTACAATCCAAAGGCCAACATTTGGCTTGTATTCTTATCTTTAAGCACTATATACCTGGGGTGCATTTTTCCGTCATCCACAATAGCTCGGGTATCCATGGTGTTGCTAATGCAGATAGCATCGGCACAGAGTAACGCACTCGTAATAGAGTTCAGATAAAGCTGTCAGTCTGTTCTCGTGCAGGCCAGGAGACCGTGAACAATGGCCACACATGTGTTCACCCTGAAACGCTATACTTCCTGCAGGCCCCAGGTACGAATAGGCTTAAGAAGAGCACTTATGTGAGATAAGACTGTTATCTGACACACTTCCATTCATTTAGCCTGTAATGACTTTGGCTGTCCTGCACGGCCAATGACATCTAATCACTCCTGCGTTACCAGGCGTGTCATTCTATGGTCCAAGCGAGTCGTGATGATGAGTGGGACATTCTATCTCTATTTAATGCAGTTTGTTTCCCATGACAGATTTCAGGCTTTATTGATTTCAAGCTCAGTCACAACAGGAAATAAAAAAAACTTCTCTTTGCTCAAATAATCTAAACATTCATTATGGTCTTGGCACAGTATATAGACAAACTCTGCTTTCTGGCAAGAACTTTTGCAAGAGTTCCTAATCCGTGAAGGCATTTCCAATATAATATTTATGTAACGTTACTTGAATCTTAGCAGCCAAGGCAAGTTGGTTTTTGATAGTAGTTGGCTGGTACGCTCTCATAACAGCTGACCTGTATACTATACAGGCAGTACACTGGGGCACTTTGGGCGGCTGGGTCAAAAGACTCGAAGAATTACTGCATTTAATGAAGATTACTGGGTCATGTAGCAATTTAATTAATATTGTACCTTATTGTCAATAACATTAACAAGGTTGTTGTCCGTCCGAGCCAGAACTTCCACAGCTTTTTCCCCTCTGGCATCAGACTCATGAACACTAAACATTTGTTATTTGCACTATGGGGCTGAATACACAGTTCTGCTGCTTATTGTAAATTAAATCCACCAACTCACACTTTTTGTTGCTATACAGTATATATTACTGCATGTCTTCACAAATGTGTCTCCATTATCTCTAAACATATTCATAGTTATGACTAGTTAGTATTTCTACATTACTAACTACTGTTGGTTAGTAATGTACCCACCCCCCCTCCAACTTGCCTCTCTTCTTTTTCTCTCATTCCAACCCTTCCTTGCAGCTTCCGTCTCTCCTCTTGTTCTCTGGAGACCTTGGTTTGTTAATGACTTCTCTGTGGTCTGTCTCTTGCTCGCTGCTGACTGGTTGATTATCCCTGCATCAGTATTCACTGCAGACATCTGAGCTATATCATGCGTTGTTGTGCACATAGTGACGAGCTGTGGTGTTGTGCGGCATGTTTTTTCTGTTCCGTATCCTTTCCCCAAAACACGCTTGTTAATTATTGATGGCTTGTGAGTTATTTTGAAATAGCAGAGATGCCACTATCATATTTATGGGTTCATGTTTACCTCACCTTTACTTTGTTGACTAATCCAAAGGTTTTTTTGCACCTTGTATTGTTCATACAGTGTGAGGTTTGAGTGAGTGACAAGTGTTGCTTGTATGGACCGCAGTTAGTGTTGCGTTAAGGGGCGATGTAGCGGGGCATGTCATCTTTAAGAAGAGTGTCCCGGTGTATTTCTCCAAGTCTACGTGATAAAACTTTACAAAACCTCTTAAACATGACATCAGTAGTCATAAAATCATAGTCATATAAAAAGAGTACGGTATTTTCCGGACTATAAGTTGCACCGGAGTATAAGTCGCACCGGAGTATATTTTACAACATCCAAGACCAAGAACAGACATTTCATGTTGAAAGGAAAATTATAATAATAACAATAGAATAAGGTTAAGGTTAAGGTGAACTTTATTGTCCCCGTAGGGAAATTTGTCCTCTGCATTTGACCCATCCTTCGATGCCGCTGGGGCAATCCGTCAGGAGCAGTGGGCGACCGCAGTGCAGCGCCCGGGGACCCATCTCCAGATGTGGAGCCAGGCTCATGGTCAGAACCACCTAGCTGGAGGATTTACCCAAATGTGCATGTTTTGGGTTGATGGGGGAAACCGGAGGAAACCCATCCAGCCACATGCAAACTCCACACAGAAAGGCCGCACGGGCCGGGAATCGAACCCGGGACCTTCTTGCTGTGAGGCAAGAGCGCTATCCACTCTGCCACCGTGCCGCAGAGAACAACAGGCTGAATGGGTGTACGGTATGCTAACATAACACATTGATGGTTATTCAGCTACACAAAGCATAAACAATGAACTGAAAAGATGTCTGGTATGTTAACGTAACATATTAATTCATATATAAGTCGCACCTGAGTATAAGTCACAGGACCAGCCAAACTATGAGAAAAAGTGCGACTTATAGTCCGGATAATACGGTAACTAGATTCGTACAGTATAGTGATCTGTGTATTGTATCGAGGTTCACAGCTCTACTTTCTGAAGTCGCCCTATAGCCACTGGTATAGCAGCTTTGTCAGCACCCCTCCATGAAGACCAAAAATAAGCGCTATCCCCGCCCTTTCACACATCCTCTTCAGTCAGCCAAGGGCAGGAGTGGCAACAGTACAGGCTGGTTTATGGTCGTCCATCAACTCCTCCCGTCACCGTAGAATGTACCTGGCAGCCAATCAGTGAACTCGCAGGAGCTACGGATACGGAGAAGAAACGGAGACCTGCGTCTCCTCCCAAATGTCACTATACAGCAGTGTTTCTCAATTATTTTCTGTTGCGCCCCCCTTAGGAAGTAGAAACCCCACTCCCTCTGCATAACAGCGAGAGCAATACAATTCTGTCGCTGTCAACAGGAAGCACTTATTCCTTAGATTACTGACAAACAGGCAACTTTGGAAAGAGTCACCGTTGTTTTGGACAAGGCTCGAAGGCCTGTACATTTTCAACACATGAATACGAGCATTTGTAAAAGAGACAGAGGCAGAGGAGACAGCGCCTTCTTCACGTGAGCCAGGTAAACAAAACACCCCTGCGGGGAAAAGTCTGCACACTCTGCTAAACCAGAGCACCATTCTACAAACGCATAAGGCAAGCTGTTCCATGTGATGGCTCTCTGCGCTGCGTAAAGACACATATGGGCGGCTGCTTTTGTCATAGCTACAGAAAGTTTGGGGATTATGGGCAGATAGTTGGTCCTCTAAATGTAGCACGCTTGAGGTTCAAAGTAGTGGGAGTTTAACCCCTACTTTGCTTCCCATCGTAGTCAAAGTGAAGCTAAGCACTGCATATCTTTATCATATTTCCTCGTCTTTTTAGGGAGACTTTTGTTTGTCTGATTATCTCAGTCGCTCTCGCTGGTAAATATAAAAAAGCATGTTCCCCCGGGATCACATGCGCCCCCCGCTATTTGAGAAGGACTGCTATACAGCAACGTGCTGGGCAACGTGCTGGGACAGCGCATCTCTGGGATTGGTTATTCCATGCGCAACAGATAACATACTCCTTCGATCTGCATTGTCCAATTTACTTTCGAGTGACACTTTGTTCCCCTGTTTTAGTGCTTGTGGTTGTTTACTTTTCATGTACTTTTCATGTCTTAAAAAAATTGAAAAAGAACATTCATCTCAACGTGAATGTAGAGGAGCAACGTAGAAGTCCGAACCGTTCAACCCCCCGTCAGGCGTACGGCATTACAGTGGGCGGGACCGGCCATGTGACCATAAACCAGGCTTTACTTATCACCACCGAGTATGGGGAGTGAATTATACATGCAAATCTATTCAAGGACGATATACATGATTATTATTGCAATGCTAAACACCAGTTACAGGACATGCAAGTTAGTACTGTAGGTGTTGGTATCACTCCCAACTGGAGCAGTAGCAGTAGTGATGAAATGGTTTGTAATATAAATAGTAGATGTAGAAATGGATAGCGAAACTAAAGCCTTGTTTGATTTTCAAATGGTTATGATTTGCTGTAAATCACAGTTCCATGATTTGACTTTGACTGATACTTCTTATTTCTTTCACAGCATGCAGTTTAAAGGCTAAATTGTATTGTCGCTTTCACTACAAAACACATCTCTTGATAAAATGTAAAATATACATTGAATGTTCTTAGGGCAAGGTGTTTAATACTATCAGGCTCAGATCATCCATGCAGGGATGGCATTACTACATGGTTATGGTTCAACCAATCCACTTTCAGAATTATGGCTGATAGGAAAAAAGTGTAATTACTTGGGAAGGGTCTTCCTATTAGAACGGAGAGCACATTATGTTGGATGGAATGTGGTTCCATTTTAAACACCACTGGCTATCTACCTTCTCCTTCCACCGATGAGTCATCCACAGACAGGCATTGTGCTGCAGCCTGGATCAAGAGCGTTTGGGTTGGCCTAATAATAGCAGTGCATCGTCCCAACTGTTGTGCAACATTTCACAGTTGCAATGTCAAGAGTAGAATGTGTGCCATGTATTGTTTATACATGCATTATTTTCAAGCAATGAGGTGTGATCGTCTTTCCACTTCACAACATAATTGGGCTGGGTACTGTTTTTAGTAAATGTAAGAATAGAGAATGTACTGTATAAACGACAGGTTGGAAAATGTTTTAGCTCCAAAGTACCCACTAGTGAGCTCCATTATTTCTGTGTTAAGTTGCAAAAGCACCGTTGAAATTGATGACCACAATCTGGGCTATACAACATTATACAGTGCCTCTCGAAAGTACTAATACAACTTGAACTTTTGCACATTTTGTCAGGTTTACAACCATAAACATAAATATTTTATTTTGCATTTTTTTACTGCAAGTTCACACACAAGTAACAGACAACTGTGAAGTGAAAGCAAAATGATACATGATTTTGTTATTATTTTAAAAATAGAAAAGTGAAAAGTGGGGTGTGCACAAGTATTCATACAGCTTTTTATGAGTGTATTAAATTGCCTTTAAAACATTCCTAATGTCTGCTGAATGTTCACACCTTGCCCTAATAATTAAATAGAGGCCACCTGTGTGTAATCTACTCTCAGTAGAATTACAGCTGTTAAGTGAGGGCCTCAGAGCTATGGTCAGAGTGTATTGGTCACTAAACAACATCATGAAGGCCAAAGAGCACACCAGAGAGGTCAGGGATAAAGTTCTGGAGAAGTTTATATACATTGATTTCCCAAGATTTGAACATCTCACGGAGCACTGTTCAATCCATCATCTGGAAATGGAAAGAGTATGGCACCACTGCGAACTTACCAAGACATGGCCATCCACCTAAGCTAACAGATTGAACTCTGGAGGAGCTGAAGTACTGCCGCTGAGCTGTACATGGGACTATCAGTCGTACTCTACACAAATCTGGCCTTTATGGACGAGTGGCAAGAAGAAAGGAGGCCATAAGAAATCCCGTTTGAAGTTTGCCAGAAGTCATATGGGACACAGCTACCATGTGGAAGAAGGTGCTTTGGTCGGATGAGACAAAAATTGAACTTTTTGGCCCAAATGCAAAACGGTATGTATGGCGCAAACCTAACACTGCTCATTGTCCTGAGTGCACCATCCCCAGT
>OMNZ01095098.1:0-20155 GCA_900303255.1 Lesueurigobius sanzi
TCTCTCCCTCCCTCTCTCCCCCTCCTCTTTCTCACCCCCTTCTCTCTCCTCCCCGTCTTACCCCTCTCTCTCGTTCCCTCTCCTCCTCCCCAGCCCTTCTCTCTCTCTCTCTCTCTCTCTCTCTCTCTCTCTCTCTCTCTCTCTGGCCCCATCCCGTTCGCTGGAGCCCGTTCTGTGGCGTTTTTGAGCCGAATCGTCTGTGACAGGGACCAGGGGCTTTCTGTTTGTGCGCCGGGACGTTCAGAGCAGATCTACAAAAGGGACGGGGCGCACAGTAGAGCCCCTTTAGCCCGACACAAATCCATTCATCCAACACATGGGTCTGGCCTGGGAGACATGAGCCGCTGGCAAAGGTGAGTCCAACAAGATTTTTTGCAACTTTTATAGCTTTTATTTTAGCTAATGTCTGACCGTAGACTCAAAGTTGAAAAGCTACTTTTTGGGCCTATTTTTTAAATAAACATGAAATTACTATTGACTTTTGACTCAATCACAATACATTTTTTGCAGATGCTTTTGGAAGTTTACACATTTTAATTATTGGCTTATTGACTTCATTGACTATTATTCACTTTTATTACAAGTGACTATTGTATTATGTCCCGCAGGTGAAACTTAACGCAGAAATGATCATCAGACTGGGACGACTGACTCCAGGATACTTTCGCCTTCTCCAGGTTTCTTTATTTTCATTTTTATCCCCCTCTTCCGTAGGATTAAAGCTAGAATGTTAAAACAACATTTATTTATTACATTTTTTTTCACCTAAGCTGGCGTCCCAGGTCAGGTGCTTTTAGAGGAAAAACGTGTGGATTAATATTTTATATCTTATATAACCAGGTCACACTCCGCCTCTCGGCTACTGACGTCTCCACCTCAAAGCAACAAAGACTTGTCCTTAATAACCTCCATGACCATTTTTCTTTTGTAGTTGATTACAGATATAAAAACTTTGGACAATCCTTATTTTACATGACTGTGAAATCCATTTAAAGGCATATCAATAAAAATGTTCTTCACAAATACACAATCACAATTTTTTTACTTACAGCAAACCCAAGCAAGATGCGAAATGTTTAATATTACCAAGTGTAGAAGTTGAGCTGTTTGGTTAATGATATGGCCATTTTTGAGGCCGGCCTTTCAAACCTCCAACAAGCGTAGTCCTGAAGGTTGTTTAAAGTCGAGTTGAATCTCGTTCAAAGTAATTTTGGACAGAATTATGGCTTTGTGGAACTGCTGATGCTGAAATTGCTGTCATGAGAATATGAATTTGCTGTTGGTAAACATACAAAAATGGATGAACATAGCCTATAACTTGTGGCGGAAAGCCACAAAAAACGATACCCATACCTTCAACCTCATAAAATGTTACAATATAGATGCTTAAAAATGTAGATTTGTCTGTTTAGTTGCAGAAATACCTGTGGTACAAATGACTGGCCTATTTTTGGTGAGAGACTGGGATCTCAAACCTGGAGGAGCAACTAAAAATTATTATTGATTATCAAATTATGATTTTGGTCAGTTTATATGTTCTCTGCGTTGTCCAGAGCTCAATGTGTTCTTCCCTGTCTCTGTACGGAAGTGTCTCCTTGTACTGTAAATCAAAAGCCAACAGTTAAATGAATCCTCTTTCTTCGTTTCCAGAGGCAGGTCTCGGGGGAGGTCCGGCTCCAGCCCCAGTGGGGACTCCTGGACCCCATCGCCATGACGATGGCTGCAGTGGGTCTGGGGGTCTCCGTGTACAGCACCAGGCAGATGGCCTCCAAACCCATGCACGCCTGAAGAAACCCACACCTGAGGCTAGACCAGAATTACGACCATAGGACTAACAAGACCAGACCAGGCAGATGGCATTTAGAACCACGCACACCTGAAGTCTAACAAAATTTTCAGAATTTGGTCCAAGGGGGGATGGTTGGCAAAGATGGTCGCAGCAGGAATTTGGAATTTGTTATGAGAGAAAAGGCTGCGTTCACGTTACAGAATTCTACTTCAGTTGGAGCAGGTGCCAATACAACTCTATGGGAGAAACAAATTTGAAAGAAATTTCCAAATGTTTTTTCTAATCATTATTTAGAATGACTAAAAATCCATTCTACTGGCCAACACCATGCACGTTTTTGAATATTGTCACCACTTTTGGACATCGATATGAGAAAAGAATTAGACATTAGTTTATATGTGCTGGCAGAGAAGACATTGAACTTTGCGGCAGTTTTTTGTTTCATGAGGAAGAATTACAGAGCAATTAGCAATAAACTAAGACTTTAAATCTGCTTTTTGACAGTTACCGTAGTTACCAGCACAGAATTTTCACCTCAATTTTAAACTATAGGCTCTGTAGAATGCTGTGATGTCACGTGAACGCAACCTATTTTTAAAGATTTTCCTCATCTGACTCGGAAACAAAAATGAAGGCGTCGACAAGTTTTAGGAATAGATTTGGGATAGTTTTATGTTATTTGTGCACAGCTTTTTATGGCGGCAATGACATGGGGTTCACATATGAGAGCCTGACAGACCAATCCGAGGGAAAAGAGTGTTCATGTGACAGGTAAGAGTATGTCAGAGGAGATGGTTTTGTTTTTATGTTTGTGAAGGTAAATGAAAGTGTAAAAACGTGAAATTGTGACTTTTGGTTAAGTTTACAGGAGCGCATTAGAGCCATTACCCCATTTTCCCTTTTTTTTCTCAATGGGGCAATTCAATGAATGTAAATTGTCAATAAATCAGAATTCACAATGGGCCTGCTTTAAGAGAATAGGAAAAGATGCCAAAGTTGTGTTATTTTTCTCGCCTTTTGATATGTTTTCAAAGGTTTGCCCTAAAGATTGCACAACTATTTTCTACGACAAAGGTTAGTGTAGCAAAGTATGTCACATTCCAATTAAAACCAATGTAACTCACAAATCAAATGCCAAAGATGTGTTGCACAAAAGTGGTACAAATGCTCCATTTCCTTTTCTTTTGTTTATTTCTAATATTTTTGTTCATGAAAACACTAAAACTTGATTTATTAGTCAAAATGTAGGCTATAGCTCACCCATTGTCCATCACCAATTGTCACAAAGTTGATTTGTTTTAAATAAATCTTTTAATACAATATAAAAACAACTTATAGATGTGGCCTCTTTCATCATTCAACTGCTGTAAATGAAAAATTGTTATATTAGTGGCACTTTTGTCCACAGCCTGTTACGTCACGTTGTCCGAGTTACTTCCTGATCATGTTATTCTCAATGGATAGACTGTCCGTGAATGCAAATCCATGAGGATGTGCTGTTTTGTTTAAATAATCTCAAATAAAACACTATGAAACGGCCCCGGGATCTGCTCTCAGTCACTGATGTGGAAAGGACTCATGGGAACCAAACCAGACACAGGGTTTCAGGGGGTTACAGCAGTTGGCACTCAGAGTTTAGCTTGAATATATCTCTGCCTCGATGTTAACAGTGGCGTGTGCACAGACATTTTGAGGGGCAGGTGCTCAACTAAGAAAAAAATCATGACCACCTGCAAAAAAATAAAAATGAAATGGTGATATTGTGATAAAGAGAGAAATAGGTGTCAAAATGCATTGGTGCTGCTGTATATAAATATTTCTAGTACTAAAGAGAGTGCCTTCGCTTCATCTCTTTCTTAAACTGTTGCCACGACCTACAAGTTTGAAGAGCACCTGTTTTGTAAGGGTTTTTTTTTGTTTGTAATTTTACTTGACTGGTGGTTTCCAGTGAGCACCCTGCCTCTTCTCTTCGATTAAATAGCGATTATTTTTTTTCTTACATAGGCTGAATGTTCAATACTGACTGACTGGCCTACATCTAAACAAGGTCTAAATCTGGCCTACATCTGGTCTAAACGTGGTCTAAATCTGGCCTACACTTGGTCTAAACATGGTCTAAATCTGGCCTACACCTGGTCTAAATCTGGCCTACACCTGGTCTAAACATGGTCTAAATCTGGCCTACACTTGGTCTAAACCTGGTCTAAATCCGGCCTACACCTGGTCTAAACATGGTCTAAATCTGGCCTACACCTGGTCTAGATGTGGTCTAAATCTGGCCTACACCTGGTCTAAATCTGGCCTACACCTGGTCTAAACGTGGTCTAAATCTGGCCTACATCTGGTCTAAACGTGGCCTAAATCTGGCCTACACCTGGTCTAAACATGGTCTAAATCTGGCCTACACCTGGTCTAAATGTGACCTAAACCTGGCCTACACCTGGTCTAAACCTGATCTGAACATGGTTTAAATCTAAACCTGGTCTAAATCTCAAGTTTGAAGGCAGTAGTTATTGCAAGATTTTGAGAAAGTTTCGGTATTTTCTTTCTAAATTCCGATAATCGTGAATAATCAAATAAACCGTAATATTTTTCCCTACAATAATCATCGCTCAAAAATTTTGAATCGTGACATCCCTAGATGTGAGTAACTGATAAACGTCAATAAATATAAAGAATAAAGACCAATTTAAATGAATTCACCTCACAGTCACAAAGAGAAACCCAACAGTATGCTCATTCAATCATTTTTCTTTTTTTTTTCATTTGTTTTTTATTTATTTCAGACAAAAAACAACAACATCCCTCTGAGGAACATGGGAGAAGTGCACCTCACAGTCGCATATTCCAGCAAATCCACTTAACATGCAAGACAAAAATAAAAAATGCATTTAACAAGCCTGAAAGGGAGTGGGAAGAAGCAAATTTATTTAATCCCATCCTCACTAGATTTAGACCAGATTTAGACCAAGTGTAGGCCAGATTAAGACCATGTTTAGACTAGGAGTAGGCCAGATTTAGACTAGCTGTAAACCGGGTCTAAACCAGGACTAAACCAGGTCTAAACCAAGTCTAAACCAGGTCTAAACCAGGACTAAAACAGGTCTAAACCAAGTCTAAACCAGGTCTAAACCAGGTCTAAGACAGGACTAAACCAGATCTAAACTGGGACTAAACCAGTTCATCAGAGAGGTCACTTTGAAAATAAAATACTTTCACTTTTAACCCAATTTTTAAAATGTAGTTGAGTAGAAAGTACAGATACAGGCTCTAAAATGTAGTGAAGTAAAAGGTATTCATCATAAAATGTATGGAAAAAGTACCTATAATTTGTACTTTTTACTTCCACCACTGAACCATTGTTCTAAAGAAATCATGAAAGCGCAAGATGTTTTAGCAAGGGAATGTGTTTGGTCTTCCCTCCGGCAGATGGCGCTGTTTTTCTCTGGCGGTCTGTGTCCGTTACTCACAAAAATGGTGAGGAGAAAACGTGAGAAAACTACCCAGATGGAGGAGCACTACGGAGGAGACCCCGCAACTGGTGGATGGTTTCAAGCCGCACCAAAACTGGATTACAATGGGCGAAATGTGAACTCCACCCATGACATATCGATTACACAGCATATCATTGTCGATATCTAGTTGTGACAAGTTTTTTTTAGCGATTGAAAATGCCTCTGGAGTCTATGCGTAAAAGTGCGGGCGCTAACTTCCCGTCAGGAGCTTGTTCTTCTTTCTCTGATCTGGCGCAGCGCTGAACCTCGATAAATGGGCCTTGCGGGGGTATAATTTTATCTTCTTTTAATTTTAATTAATCTAAAAATGGCTGTGCTCCTTCGCTCGTCGCCGTGTCCCACCCAGAGGAGGACCAACATCATCCCGTCGCCGCCTTCTCTCCGCTTCACCGCAGCAGCGCTTTGGTGGTGGTGGATTTTGGTGTTTTTGGTTTGCTTCGCAGCTGTCGCCTCCTCCTCGAGTCGTGATGATGTTCCAAGGAGCAGCAAGTCCACGGGTGAAGTACACGGAGAGGGCTCGCATCACCACAATGTGTCCACTGTCCATAAAAAGAAGGCGTTCCCCGTGTTGTCCTTCAACTATAAACATGTCAGAAAGCCCTTTGAGATTTCTATGTGGATTCTCCTGGCTCTGATCATGAAACTTGGTGAGTGAGTCTATCTTGGTGCATCCTTGTCACGCAAAATTAATCACCACCTCCTTTATATTAATCTTTCAGATGCATCGTCCCTAAAAGTTTTCCCTAGTCATGCACAACTAATCTGTCACATCATGACCAAGCAAAAAAAAAGAAAAAAATACTTGCCTGCCTCCAACCAAGCAACTATACCATACTCCATATGAATGAATGGCTGTTTATCCGGACAATAGAAAAAAATATATTAAAATGCATACATTTAAAACCCAAACAAAATCCAAACATTTATATAAACTCATAATTCTACCTGCCAGTGCAAAGAATGAGACTGCTATGAGCTCATAACCAAGATCTTGTTGGGCTGTGCTCAATATATCGTTACAGAGCACTTGACAATATGCATAGAGGCACCCTATTGTGATACACAAATTATAAAAGAAAATGAATTAAGTCTGCTTGTTTTACCCCATGGTTTATTAATGACACATCACAGCACACTGACTGACTGACTAACTACTGCAGTTGCAGGATTCAGTTGCTGAACTTATTTAGCATAATAAAAACTACTATTGATTGCAGGGGTGTTCTACCAAATTTTGGGCCCTGGGTACAAACTATATTGGTGGGCTCCCTGACACATATAGGCCTATTTATGAACAGACTTCGGAGGGCCCCTCCCTTGCCTTGGGCCCTGGGTACTCAGCACCCTTTACCCCCGCCAGTGTGACGCCCCTAATTTATCGTACCTATGAGATCATTTTTCAGTTTCTTTGGAATATGTATTGTATTATGGACTCTGTATTGGGATACACTTGTATCGCATACGTATCTTATCGTGAATTTGTTGGCAATACCCAGCTCTAGTATTTTGTTCCATTTTTCATATACAAAAAAACTATATTTCACTCCTGGTTAGTGGTTGCTTGAAGCCATTTATTGTAAAAAACTGGTTTTCAACTAGAAACTAGCCAAATGTCCCTGATCAAAAGGTTACATATTGTGCATCTTGAAACCAACATATTTTTTGCTGCACGATATTGAAAATACTTGCGATATGCGATACAGGCATGAAATATTGCAATAACGGTATTATTGCGATATACTTTTATAAACCGTTCAATTCAATTCAGACACATGTAAGATCTTTTTTCAGCAAATTGTGTCAAAAGAAGACTCCAAAAACACTAAATCAGAACCAAACCAAGGCCAAAAAATGTATAAAATTAGGAAAGTTATAACTAAAATTTAACTTCTGCACATTAATAAGTTTCATGCATGTTTGGTTTTAGAGAGTGTTGGCAAAAAATGTAAAAATCTCAGTCAGATGGAAGACTTGCGTGAATTTGCGGTATTTTGTGGCTTCTTGCGATACGGATCTTGCACCACCTAATATCGCGATACGATATTTTTTGTGATATATTGTGCAGCCCTATTTTTCAGAGAGTCCAATTTTGTCAGAGAGTCCTTTATTTCAGCTGAAGTGAGTTTTTCTTTGCTCCTGAACAATTTTCCTGGCAGTTGTTGAAGGCCATGTAAACGTTAGATCAGGGGCATTTGAGTAGTTTGTGTTTCATTATGATTTCAAAAGAGTAAACTCAGTTCTTAAGCAATAAATTGCTTCACACAACCAGTAACCATGAGTGGAAAGAAAGATTGTTGTGTCATCATTCATATTCTATGAAAATGGCCACATCCTAAAATACAGGGCTATGAGGTTTTACACATTATAAAACTCCATGGAGACCGGTGGGGCTGAAACAACTAATCAATTATTGAAATGATCATCAACAAATGATTCATTTAGATCAATGCACATGATGTGAGATTTGTTCATATTTACATTTTAGTAATTTTTATCATGAAAGCACTCTCACACTTCCACAATCCTAGCACCTGTCCTAATTAGTGCAGTCTCCAGTAACTTTGTCCCTGAATACTGGATGTTCTTAGCTTTCAAAGCAGGAATGGCATGTTCACACATTGTGAATGTGTCCTCACACGTCATACAAACATGAACATTAAATGTAGCTTCTCCTGGATCAGCAGAACAGGACGAGCGCACACAAACATTTCATTACAACCTTTAATAGAAATATATAAATAGAGTCATATAAAAATAAAGAAATATACCAGGGTTTATACAAGTAGCAGCAACTCAGATGCAACTCTTTAAATCCAGGTCTAACCCACGTATTAACCAGGACTAACACAAACTCGGGACTAAGCCAGGTGGTCTGGGTTTATAGAGTTAGTCCTGTTTAAACCTGGATTTAGAGAAATAGTCCTACTTTAGTCCTGGTTTAGTCCTGGGTTTATAGGGTTAGACCTGGATTTAGAGAGATTGTCCTAATTTAGACCTGGTTTAGTCCTGGATTTAGAGAGATAGTCCTACTTTAGATCTGGTTTAGTCCTGGGTTTATAGGGTTAGACCTGGATTTAGAGAGATAGTCGTACTTTAGGCCTGGTTTAGTCCTGGATTTAGAGAGATAGTCCTACTTTAGACCTGGTTTAGTCCTGGGTTTATAGGGTTAGACCTGGATTTAGAGAGATAGTCCTACTTTAGACCTGGTTTAGTCCTGTTTTTAACCACAAACATTACCTTTAAGCATATCCTATCAAGATGCTCTTCGTCCGATTAATCTATGACCAAAATAATTGTTATTATCAGCCCTAGAGAGACAGGATATTTCATTGTCTGTAAAGGATATTGCTAAATAATCATTGCCTGGTGATTGCAGCCATTCAAACAGCTGATTTGGATTAGATTGTACAACCCAAGTGGTGCTTCTTGTACAGTAAATGTAATTGATGGTTTGAGAGCATAGTGTCTGTGTGTGACTAAATTTATCTAACTATACTGTGTAAGTTTGTGTAGGTTCTCAGTCGTACAGGAGTTGTCCATCATAGGCAAAAATTCTTCAGTCTTCATCTGTACTCTGTAGTTGAAGTGTAGGACGTTTCGATCTTACTCCAAAGATCGTCATCAGCTACTGTGTAAGCAGCTGCTTTTGCGATCATTCAGCCTGGACCAGGATGTCTGAATGCTTTGGCTCAAGTTTCCATGCAATTAGCAAAAGGTCACAAGTGTTATGTCCACTCTATGATATCGACTGCTCTCTCTTCCTCTGACAGCAGTAATTTGAATATTTTTTATGATGAAGCGTATTATTAAAGGCCATATGAGTCAGCTGTGGAGCGGTAGTTAGTCCGTTTTTGTTTGAAGCCTGTCTGTTGTTATCATCGGCTGCAGTTGTCGACGGTGTGGGGATGGTCCTAGTTCCCCCATAATGCTCCACGCGATAACGGAGGCGTCTGACAGCTTTGTAACACAACACTCCAGCCAATCCACCACTTACAGCCAAGTGGAATAGTGTTTGGTCTGCACATCGGCCCTCAGGGAACTTAACTTAACTCTTAAGGGCAGACACTACAGGCAAAACTAATTATTCTGACTTTGGGCCAGTTTGCACATAAACTTTCACCTGGAAGCAAACAACTTGCCTAATCTTCACAATAAGGTGTTGAATTATTGTTCTATTATTCTCTGTATAATTATGTGGGAATTTGTAAGTTCAAGGACCATTCTCTCACAATGCATTTTTCTCACATTGTTGCGACCAGATGTCCACACGAGCTCCTACAGACTCAAACATGTCCAGTCTTCAGCATAAAGGAAGGTTTATTTCAGAGGCGTTTTTTAAATATCTACTTTCTAGTAGGGATGTCACGATTCTAAATTTTTGAGTGACAATTATTGTGGGGGAAAATATTGTGTTTTTTTGATTATTCATGATTTTTGGAATTTAGGAAGAAAATACAGAGGATTTCTCAAAATCAACAAAAACTCAACAATAACTACTGCCTTCAAATTTGAGATCGCATGGTAACGTTATAAAGTTTGCCCTTGCGCTGTTTCATTACTTCCATGCTTTCCTCGCATCACTTTTTTTTTCTTCCCCGGTTTCTGTAGCTCCGCCCCTCTTGTGTCTTAAAGGGATTTTCACCGTGTTCAGCGTGTCGTTGCCGTAGTCATGCATTGACGCCCGACGTACAGTATCTTGGCTCCTCTCTTGTGGGCTGCCCGCGCACTGCAACAGCCCGGTTTATTTAGTCAGACTTGACTGCGCGTGACTACTAAAGCCCTGAACACGTTTGGTGAAACGGACTAAGCCTGAACTCATGTGTTTATGCTCAGTTAAGAGAGAAGTCAAGCCGTAAGCCTGGCTTTACTGAGCCAGTTTTATGAAACAGCCCTCAGGTTTTGACCAGGTTTGAACCGGGTTTAGGCCGGGGGTAGGCCTTCACAAAAAGTATAAATAGTAATATTAATGTGATTGTTGTTCAGATGAAAACCTATTGAACCTACCTATTGAACATTCAGCCAATGTAAAAAAAAGAGAACCATGAGTCCTAAAATTCGATTAACGATTAACCTACCGTGAGCTTTTATAATCGCAGTAATCATAAAACTGATTAATCTTGACATCTCTACTTTCTAGCCTCTTTTATAGAATTTTGAACGTCAAAAAACTGGGACATTTTTAAATGTAATACAGTTTATTCAAAAATGAAACAAGATCCATAATCCCCTCTGAAGAAAAAATCTCTGCAACTAATATTTCAACAAAATAAAACCATAAATTTAAACCTGGCTTGGTCCTTTATTTGATTGTTGAAATTATAGGAGATCTTGACCACTTATTTTGATATAAATACATCAAATGAAAGAAAACTTGCACTCTTACTCTCATCTTTATGCAAGTAATCTACAGGAAATGTGTCAAGTTTATATATTTTTTCCATATTCAGCTGTAGTGTCTTGTCCTAAACAGTATTATTATATACAACATGCTGACAGCGCATTTTTCCATCGGCACCTGGAGCATGTTTCATATTTAATGAGGCCTGTTTAAGTCACTCACTTTTCCTGTCACTAATGTCTTTCTGGAAAAACAATAATGTTGTGTAACAAGTGTGTGTAGAAAAAAAGCTGCTGAAAAAAGGATTCACCTTGAAAACCTTTTAAGGGGAGACACGGCAGGCAAAAGGTTCATTATGGTTTCAAAAGAGTAAACTCTGTTCTTTGGCAATAAATGGCTTCACACAACCTCTAACCATGAGTGGGAAAAAGATTGTTGTGTTATCAGTCATATTCTATGAAAAATGGCCAAAATATAAAAGGGTATGTAAACTTGTGAGCACAACTGTATATTTGAAGTAGATTATGCACTGTTGGAAAAGTTAGTTCTTGGCTCTTGCGATCAAAAAACCGACAAAGCTCAAAAACAAATAGGTAACAATACATTATACGTGAAATCCAAATGGGAAACAGATCTGAAAGTTGATTTATCAGAGAGTGATTGGCTTTTGATGTGCAACACACAACAAACATTTACTAACTCCAGGAAGTGGAGGCAATTTGGGTGGAAATGTTTAATTAGATTCTTTATTACTCCTCACATCACTAACACATTTCAGGGGCAGCAACAACAGTGTTGGAGACAGTGAGGTCACTCAATAGCCAATCACTCACACATCTTCTGGACTTGTTCAAAATTATCATTATTTTGTGACAATGTATTTAAGTTTGCGGATGATGTCATGGCTTGTGACATCCCCAAGGAACCCAAGATTTACCTGCTGGGTCTGCTACCCAAGGACTGGTTACCAGAAAAAGACAAAGACATTTTCAAAATTATTTTGATTGCTACTAAGAAGGCAATAACAAGAAACTGGCTTAATAAGGATCCCCCCTGAGTGGAACAAGTGCAAGGGATCGTGGAGGAGGTGCACTCGATGGAGAGACTGACTTTCTTTATGCGACTACAGGGTAACTTTTATTTTCAACGCTGGTCCAGGTGGTTTGCGTACAAACAGAGGCTTGTTATCTCTCCCGCTTGACTTATGTTGTGGTGATCAGTGCCCCATCTTTTTTGTTTATGTTATTATCATCTTCTTTGTATTGTTGTTATAAATTAAAAAATAGCAAAAAAAACAAAAACAGAAAGCTACTACACGATATTGCTACATCCCCCAAAAAATGTCATGAAGGGAAGTCTTAACAGAGAGCACTGTAACCAACCACATCCGTTTTATTATCTCCACAGGCTTCCACATCATCCCCCGTGTGTCCAACATCGTCCCGGAGAGCTGCCTGCTGATCGTGGTGGGTCTGTTGGTGGGCGGCGTCATCAAGGCCATCAAACAGGACCCCCCGGTTTTGGACGACAAGCTGTTCTTCCTCTACCTGCTGCCTCCCATTATCCTGGACGCGGGCTACTTCTTGCCCATCCGCGCCTTCACGGAGAACCTGGGGACCATTTTGGTGTTCGCTGTGGTCGGGACCCTGTGGAACGCATTTTTCATCGGCGGGACCATGTACGGGGTGTGCCAGATCCCCGGGGCGCGGCTGGAGGGGGTCGACCTGCTGTCCTGTCTGCTCTTCGGCACCATCATCTCAGCCGTGGACCCGGTGGCGGTGCTGGCCGTGTTCGAGGAGATCCACATAAACGAGCTGCTGCACATCCTGGTGTTTGGAGAGTCGCTGCTCAACGACGCGGTCACTGTGGTGAGTGGGAGGATATTCAGACTTGAACAGAAGCAAATCACTCAATCAGATTGAGAAATAGTCCGGTCGTCTGCTTGGTAAGACACAGACCAAAAAAAAACAACTAACCTTCATCTGATACATGTGACAGTCGGCTTTTTTGGTGATATCGTCATGATGTGATTCAGTGGTTTTTAAGTTTAACATAGCTCTTGTTTTATTCAGTGTACATACCTAAGATACCTTTATGATACATTCTTATTACCTTATCATGTTCTTCTTAACCTCTTAAGCCCTAAAGACCCCAATAATGGCGCTGCGCTTTCAGATACAGTTACTGACGTAAATGTTTTATGCAGCAAAATATTCCAAAGTTGCAAATTAGTGACAGCTGATGTGGGATTATCCATTTCTGTTGTTATTTGCTACACCACAGGGAGGAAAAGGGCCTTTTTGGGGGGAAATGTGTGTGTTTTTTTCAGGCGGAAATTAGAACAGCCCGTTGTAACCTCATTTTATTGTCAAACAATATAGTTTATTATTATTTCACTTCCACCGTGATCCCTAAGTTCTACCAAATTTTGGACACCAAGATTAGCCATAAATAAATGATTTTTGGCTGCTATGAATGCTATGAATGACAGTATTTAAGAAATCATGGTGATCTGTGAACTTTCAGAAGTAGTAGATGGCTTTAGTTGCCTACAAAAAGGTGATGTACAGATACTACGCACGTATCAATTGTGACCAAATCAAAATCATGATCTTGGCCAACAGAAATTATATTGTGAATGTGATTTTTTTTCCCTTGTCTGCCACACAGATGACACATTATGGAACTAGAGCTGCATGATTTTAACATCAAACCTAATTGGATTAGGTTAGGTTAAGCTTTATTGTCCCAGAGGGAAACAACATATCGTACATCCAGAGCAGCATTACAACAAATAAAATGCCACCGACAATAGTAAAAACAGTAACAGTCATAACAGTAGTTGACAACTATTTTTCGGACAGAAATTGCGATTCCATTTTGTCAGTATTGTCGAGGCGTGGGATGATATAAAATTTTTGTCTCATGATTACCTTGGACAAAATACATACGATACACTATATTAACACAATAATAATTATTGCACAATTATTTTTTTTTAAGAAAGTAGACTACATTGCAAAGAGTATAGTGTATTTGCCCTTGATTTGAGTCACTAATTCCTTCTCAAGAAATTGCACATTTCCTGACTTTTTGCACCCCCCTGTGTGATCCTGTCTTTAGAGCTGTTGTAACAAGTAAATTTCTCCATTGTGAGATCAATAAAGTATTACCTTATCTTATCAAGAATTCTGCCAGTGAGGTAAGTTTTCATTGTTAAATTAAGTAAGAAATATCGAATCGCATTGAAAATAAGATAAAAACAATTAATTTACCTGAAATAAGAATATTATTGATGTTTAAGATGTGCAATTTTCTTGAAATTAGTTACTCAAATCAAGGGCAAATATACAAATTTTAAGGAAATTGAACTTATTTCTTGATTTCTTTTTGCAGTGTACTAGTTATTTTGAGGAGACATTGTACATGTGAGGGAAATTCATGAGGCGCACAACAACTGCAGTACAAATTTATGCACTATTGGGGGGCCCCTGGTGGTCTTGGGGCATTATACATTGTGGTACTCATTTATTACATTTCTGCTTCATAAAGCGCTGGAGACACAAGACAGAAAAAAACCTCAGCCTTTGCCGTTAGGTTATTGCAGTATTTAAAATTGCGATGTTGATACGATTGCGATTAATTGCGCAGCCCTATGTGGAACTTTTTATGAAAAAAAAACAAACTTGATATTAGTGAGTATTTGACAAAAACCACCCATACAGCCACTGGGCCACTAAAAGGTCAAATACGCACTAATATCATGTTCTCTGTGCATAAAAAGATCCACACTGCACCTGTAACTTACAGTACTTCCCTCTCTCCCCTCCAGGTCCTGTATCACCTGTTTAAGGAGTTCTCTCTGGAAGGCGCGGTGACTGTGGGAGATGCTCTCTTGGGCGTGGTGTGTTTCTTCGTGGTGTCTCTGGGTGGGATCCTGGTCGGGGTGATATACGGGCTGCTGGGGGCCTTCACGTCCCGCTTCACGTCCCACACTCGTGTCATAGAGCCGCTGTTCGTCTTCCTCTACAGCTACATGGCCTACCTGTCCGCCGAGGTCTTCCACCTATCGGGAATCATGTCGTGAGTTTAATCCTCCACTTGGACAGAGCTGTGACGTAAAAGTGATATCTCTGTGTGCTCAGTCGTGCAGGAGTCGTCCATCGTAGGCAAAAATTCTTCAGTCGTCATCTATACTGTGTAGTTGAAGTGTAGGACGTTTCGATTTTCATCCAAAGAACTCGACTTAAGAATCTTTGCCGACTAATGCCTGGTTCACACGGTAGGATTTTAAAATTGTCGGACGATTTTCCAAACCTGAGAGAGCCCACACATGGCGATAGAAAAGCGTGGCTATGACACGTTTGGCGTACAGTGTGTGGTGCAGCCACACGGCAACATCAACACATCAGACACAAGCAGATTTCACTCGCAAACTTTTCCCAGATCAACGGGAAATCTCTCGAAATCAAATGTGACTTCAGTGTAAACAAACAGGGCGGACGCAGAAGATGCAGCAGTGATAGTTTGTAGTTTGTTTTTAACAGAAAAAAAGTATATAAAAGAAAAGGCGCTGGTCAAAGCAGAGGAGACAATGCGAGCATGGGTACTTGCTGGTTGCTACATTATGATCTGGAGGTGAGTTGTTTTCTCTAGAGAGAAGAGTAGAAATGTGGTTATGTACAATGCAGATTAATTACCATTGAAATAAACTTTCATTCGGTTCAGAATTATAATTTTAGATCCAATGTTTATGTTGTCATAGGATGTTTCTGCGTTCTGATTGGCTACACGCCACAGTAACGGGCTGCGAGCTCGGGACTCGCAACACACGAGGGGATATCGGGCCAAAACAATCCAACATGTTGAATATCCCCAATTTACAGTCGGAGTGGTCGCAACGTCCTTCCAATCAGACCAGAGCCGTTGTAACACACCACACATGACAGGAGTATCTCATAAGATTATCTTAGGATAATCGGGGCATCCTTGCGATTGTCGGAAGGGAAGAATCGGGGCTAAAATCACTTATATTTTTTACATTAATTCCTTTTAATTCCTTTTATTTTTTATTTATGGACCACAATGAATCCTCTGATCATATCTAACATAGTGTCTAAAACTTTTTTCCCTTTCCCAAATGCCTCACGTTCTCAAGTATTTTAGCATAGAGTTGTCAGCAAGACTCAGGCATTCCTTCTGTAAACATCAGTTCCCTGGTCACTTTCACTCTTCCCCTTTACATATAACTATGATTATATTATATCACTCATTGATTTTAGCTACAGTGTCTCTTGCTGTTGCAGCATATCAAAGTGCCATGATCTATAAATATACAATGAATAAATAGATGGTTTTTATTTGATATTTTTTATGGTATACCGCTGAGAAGGCTAGCAGAATAATGTCTCTGCACTGTCTGCACTTTCTAGCTCAGGTTAGACACAAATCTTGGTTATAAGCATCAGAAAAAAAGCTTTAGTTTCCATTTAGCCTGGCATCACCAGCCTGACTCCATGTATGAGATACATTGGAAGACAGTCTGGGATTGCGCCGTTGGCTGCTCAAACTCTGGTGAGAACGCTACCAGACCGATCACAGCACAGGAGCCGTAAGTTAGCGCTCGTGCTTCACAGCTAGAAGGTCCCGGGTTCGATCCCCGGGCCAGGACGGGGCCTTTCTGTGTGGAGTTTGCATGTTCTCCCCGTGTCTGCGTAGGTTTCCTCCGGGTGCTCCGGTTTCCCCTACCACTAAAAACATGTACAATAGATCAGGATGGATGAGAGTGTGTACGAGTTTGGGACAACGGATGCAAATTAGCCCAAGGCTACAATCCGGAGTGGTGTGTTTACATGCATGATTCTCATGTGTGTTCATTAACATGCACTGTCCCAACCAAATAAACAATAAAATAAAAATTTTCAGCGTCAACAAACTAGTCAAGATGGCAGCCGCAATGGAGCGGGTTTAGCACTGCTTTATCTTCTATTTTGAATGAGCTTGCCCTTAAAACCACAACAACTGGCTGCTCTGTTTTCTTTTCGCTACTCTTCCTTCTGCGTTTACGTCACATTCATGTTTCTCTGATTGGCTTATGATGGGTTTGTTAGACCCGCCTCTAGTCTCGAATTTGAAAGCCAGTCAACGGTGCAATCCCAAACTGTCTACCAATGTATCTCATACATGGAGTCAGGCTGGTGACTCGTTTTCATCTGAGTTAATACAATATTAAAATGTATCCAACCATTCAAATATACACAAATACACTACAGCCAATCACTACCGAATGAAAGTACAATGAAAAACTTGTACAATAAGACCTCTCTAAAGAGCATTACCATTGCAACTACAATTCTCAGTCCTGATGCTGTTTTTTTAAGCTGAATGTTGGGTCTAAAACTAGGCCTAGATATTTCAATTCCTCTACTGTTTATAAGGTTACTCTTGTTCACATAGATGCATGGCAAGGAGGACTTCAGTTATTATTATGATTGAATGCAACAGGAATCCCAGAACTGTTAGCGGTTTTGCCATGGTGATGATGATGACCTTCAACAACAACAAACAAACAACTAAACATGCTCATACTCTTCAATACTTCTCCTGCCCTCTCTCTTTCAGCCTGATCGCATGTGGCGTGGTGATGCGACCGTATGTCGAGGCCAATATCTCCCATAAATCCTACACGACCATCAAGTACTTCATGAAAATGTGGAGCAGCGTCAGTGAAACGCTCATCTTCATCTTCCTGGGCGTCTCCACTGTCGTCGGGCCGCACTCCTGGAACTGGACCTTCGTCATCGTCACCGTGCTCCTCTGCCTGGTCTCGCGAGTCCTAGGTGTGAACTTTTGATTTGGTACTAATGTTTTATCATTAATGTGAATTATGGCCTATTTTAAAGGTAATATACTGTATGTAGCATGTGCTCTTTGTCGTTTATGAAACCTGCACTAGCACTAACCAGGACTGGACTGGGCCCGGTGTTAGTTTTTAAGGTTTTAAATCTCTAGTATTGTTCAACTTTCAGGAAAAATGTACCATCTTTGGTGCTTTAAGCTTCTGGGCCACCAAAAATTGGTCTGAGGGCTGCATTTGGCCCCCAGGACGCACTTTGGACACCCCTGGTCTAAGCTAAGGGATAAAAAATACCTTATTTACAAAAAGATAATAACTCATATCAGCAGTACTTTTTTTTTAATGTGTAAAATGATGTTTCTTGCTGCACAAGAATAGCCCATTTGAGGAAGTATTTTATAAAAATCAAGCCACATTTTTTTTTTTATCAATCAGAACCAATATTGTGTTGTGCACTGCAAACATTGATCTATAATTAAGTCAAACCCATCAGCTTTAAGATTGTAGTCAAGGATATCAGATGAGCATGAAGGAGTCTTTATGAAACGTCATGAACTAAAAACAACTCTAGTCTAGTTGACAACTTTGAGAGCCTTGACCTCTTTGAAAAACTCCTTGACAGACGTTATCTTACACTAAAACCTCTGTCCAATTTAAAAAGTCCTGTGTTGAAAGAATAATCTGTTTTATTCACTGTTCTTGTCCATGGTCCTAATGCTATGCACACAGTCCATATGCACATTGATAAATCATTGATAAAAGATAAATTCTCCCTTTCCAGGCGTCATCGGACTCACGTACATCATCAACAAATTCCGCATTGTGAAGCTGACCAAAAAGGACCAGTTCATTGTGGCGTACGGTGGCCTGCGAGGGGCAATAGCCTTCTCTCTGGGTTTCCTGCTAAAGAATGATGACCTGAAGCACATGTTCCTCACTGCCATCATCACGGTCATCTTCTTCACGGTCTTTGTACAGGTGAGTTTACTCTGCTCTTCGTGTCGGCAAAGATCATGCACTTTTAGTCACATAGTCATTTCACTTATACATATTTTGTACTTATTGTGTATATATTAGGGCTGCACTATGTATTGCCAAATTATTATCAGTTTACTACCATTTTAGTCTTTTTGTCCTGATTTACTACATCTTTAGTCCTATTTTGTCAGTTTGAAATTAAAGTATAAAGAATTATTAGCAAATAGTTTTTTCAGTGCAATTTTGTATTGTAATTTGTAAAATATTGATTGTTATCCCAATGTTGAAGACATTTTCTTTGTCATGTTGTGCAGGCTTAATCATTATTTAAAGGAGACATATCATGCTAAATCGACTTTTTCAAGCTTTTAACCATGTTATAACGTTGTTCCCTCGTCAAAAACGGACCTGGAGCAGTATTTCATTTCATTCACGCAGTTTTGAATGAATCCTGTTTGCGTCGGTCCTCTCGTGTTGACTTCTGAGGCACTTGGTTTTGTATTTCCTGGAACAATTACGTCATTGTTCAAACCCCCAAATTGTCAACATTTTTAAAGCCAATAATGTAATATTGGATCAGTTCTGAGCCGCTCTGTCTCATTGTATGGACCCAACTACAAGCCAATTGATCAATTGTTTATTTTTACCTTGCGATTCCCCCTGTTGCCTGTAGGGGCGCTCCAGGCAAATCCTAATCAGCCCTGACGCATCGTGTCATCTTCACAGAGGCATTATTTGAATTTATAAAATGTAAAATATCAATGCACAGACATAATAATGAACGAGTGTAAGCCTGTTTTTAAGATTTAAATGCATGATGTGTCCACTTTAACTTTTTTTAATTGATGATCAAAAACGACTAAATCAGTCCTGTTTACAAAACATTTGTTATTTTTACACAGCTCTCCTATAATGTGGAATAATGGAGCAGAAAGAATATGAATTACTTTGTTCAGAAGTAGCTTATTTACAAATGACTACACTAATGTTTTATCCTGTGAGTTATTAAAGGTGTTTATTTCTAATGCTCAATATTCAAGATTCAAGATTCTTTATTTGTCAAACCATGTGAATGGTTCGAAATTATGTTTCTCTCATCCTTGATTGTGGAGTGGGGGGAGGGGAAAGAGGGGAGGGAGGGAGGGGAGGGAGTTCAGCTTCCCAATCAATCAATCAATCAATCAATTTATTTTTGTAACGCCCAATATCATAACAGAAGTCATCTCAAAGGTCGGTATGGACAAAAACAAATCAATATCAGACATCAATAATGATCAAAAATAATTCACACACGGATAGAATGACCAGATGTAATGTCCCGTGAATAAGTAAATCACTTAGAGTAACAAGCTTAGAGTATCCCCCATCCTTAGACCTTCCTCTACGGCGAGGAAAACCCCCCAAAAAACCAGAAATCACATGGTAAAAAAAAATTGAGGAAACCTCGGAGAAAACCAATTTAAAGGAAAGATCCATTTCTCTTGGACGGATGGGCTAGTGGAGAATTTTGGTCGACCAGAATCCAATAGCAATGTTCAGCAAGAGTTGCAGAAGAAATTTAAACTGGTAAACGTCCCCGGGTGGATTGGAGTCCTGCAGCAGTGTTCAACACGAGGGGTAGGCGTGGCCAACACGAGGGGTAGGCGTGGCCAACACGAGGGGTAGGCGTGGCCAACACC
>OMNZ01095099.1:0-10955 GCA_900303255.1 Lesueurigobius sanzi
GAGGGGAAGGAAAGAGACAGAGAGAGGGGAAGGAGAGAGACAGAGAGAGGGGAAGGAGAGAGAGAAGAAGGAAAGAGAGAGAGAAAGGAGAGGGGAAAGAAAGGAGAGGCGGGGGGGGGGAGAGGGGAGGGAAAGGAGAGAGAAAGGAGAGGGGAGGAGAGAAAGAGAGGAGAGAGAGGAGAGGGGAGGAGAGAAAGGAGAGGTGGGGAGAGAAAGATAGGAGAGAAAGGAGATGGAGGAGAGAAATGAGAGGCGGGGAGAGAGAGGAGAGAAAGAGGGAAGAGAGAAAGGAGTGAGGATTGGAGAAAAAGAGAGGGAGGAGAGAAAGGAGAGGCGGGCAAAGAAAGAGAGGAGAGAAAGGAGAGAGCAGGGGAGAGAAAAGAGGGAGAGAGAAAGGTTAGCAAGAGAAATGAGAGAGGGAGGAAGAAAGGAGAGAGAGGGAGGAAAATAGAGAGGGGAAAAAGAGAGAAAGAGAAGGGAAAGAAAAGAGAGGAGAGAGAAATAAAGGAGAGAAAGACAGTGAGTAGAAAGATAAAGAAGAGAGAGGAAGTGGTAGGAGAGAGAGATTTCAACCTAGTTTGTCACATATTTCCTCCTGTATTTGTTTCGTAATAATATCGTCTGAAGCTGAATTGGTTGCTGGAACTGCTGCGTTTAAAGTGTCTGACTTGTGTTCTATAACGTTCTTGTCAATATTGTGGAAAATTGGTCGTTTATAAAAGACGAGAGAAGACTTGAACTTACAAATAAGTGTTTTTGACGTTGCATTTTTTAACCTTGCTCGAACTTAGCAGCGAATATTGAAAACCCAGGTTTATACAGGTAGCAGCAAGCCAAAAGTAAAGCATTTGAATGTAGTTTTATTGCCAAGAAATATACTGTATCTTCAATGCCACATAATAAGTTCCTAATAACCATTAATTCTCCTTAAAACCATATTTTACTTTTTGACATTTTCAGTTTGTAAATTATCCAGGAACCAAATGGCTCAATCTCTGTTTCAAACCACAAAATCCAAAAAAGTTTGAGCGGCTGAAACAGCTTTCACCACCCCAACGACGGCATTTCCATCCGCTCTGAGACACTTTCTAAACTTCAGAGACGCCTCTTTTGTTTGAAAAATAAACCCGTCGACATCAGCAAAGGCCACGGACCGTAATGAATCTCCCGACTGTCAGCGTTCACTTCAGCGAGTTATGTTTTAGGAATATAGATCCAGCGTCTGTGTGGCTTTTCAGTGGCCAATAACGGAGCCCGCAGTCCGGCGCATATGAACCACCCGCGGCTGACAAGAGCATTAATAACCCGCGATGAATTATTCACCAGAGCCGCGGATCTAATCCATCACATCGCATATTAAGACCTGCTCTCTCTCAGTTTGGCGGAGGTCGGGAGTGGACAGAGGAAACCAGGATTCAGCGGAGCGTGGATGATGTTTAAAAATGAGTGCGGATGAGGAACAGCAACAAATAGGTTCACGTTCTGGAAATTGATGATGTCTTATGGTCTGGATGGAGCAGGGGACAATACCATGCAAATAAAACGGAGAAATGTAATTTGGTGCTGACGGATGAGGGAAGATGGCAAGTCAACTACTCCAGTAGACTTTTCAGAATCAGAGCCATGAAACATTGCAAGTCAAGTACAGTCTAGATGTCTTTCGCCGTTGTCAACCATCGGCCACATTTCTGTGATGTCAAAGCCTAGTTTGGACGGCCTTTGGACATTTTACTTGTCGAACTTTTTATGCAACCTTTTAGTGGCACGTGACACTATGGGTGCACCATGGAGCGTTTACTTTCTATCACGGCGGTCTCTATGACGCTCTTGGATTGAATGTTTTTAGTGTTTACATCACCAGAAACCCTAAAAATGTTTTATCCTGGAGTGTCATCTAACCATCCACACAGTTACTGGGTTACTAACAGGTCAGACCGATAACGTAATGATGCCCACCACTGTTATTACATAATTGGCTTATTACATTTTTAAACTGGTCAAATGTATTACGTTATCGGCCGTTAATACGTTATCTATTTTATTTTTTGCATAAAATGTTCCACAATGTATATTTTAAGATGGGCAATAGTGTATACACATGGCATCTGCGCTAAATTATTTCAGGTAAAAGATACTGCTTGAGGAGTGCTTCAACAGGCTCAAAAAAACCTTGAGATGCAACCATCTCGTTTTCAAGAGGGTCCTCAATCAAAACCAAAAGTACAGAACTCTGTAGAAGTGTGATTGACATAAAGGTGCTCTCAAAGACATGGCTGTCACATATGCACAAGCAGAAAAAAACCTTGCTGAGTACCGTGTAAATGTAGAGGTAGTAAAGCCTGAGGCTCTCAGTATGTAGAAAAATAGACTAAAAGTCCTTTAATTACATGGACAATGCCAATGTGTTTCGACAAACGTCTTCATCAGGGCTTCATATCAAACAAACACCGGATGTCACATTATTTAAAAAGGCAGGTGAGGTCATGTGATGCAACCACTTGACATCCCATCAGCACAAAGTGCAACATATATGGTTTACATATAGACAACCACAGTATAGACAAGGACAAAAACTGAATAAAACATAATATACAGAATGTGTAGTGAAACACATGTGAAACACAGGAATTCACAATGATGAAAGACCTGTCTGCAAGGCACTGTAGATGAAAACAACACACAGTGGCACACAGCACAAGGTCAAATTATTTTCTCATAAAGTGGTCCAAAAGTGGTGACAATATTGGAAACCATGTGCCAGTTGGCCAGTAGAAAGTACTTTCAGCCAGGTTTGTGAATCCAATCACTATCTAATAATGACCTGGGAAATTTTGACATTTTCTCTTTCAAAATGTCTAAACAAATTCTGCTCCACTATGAAAAGAATCAAGTATAGGGCCTTTAACTGGACTCATTAGCAACCTAATGTAAAACCGCAGCCTGTTTCATAGCTCCGGTATTTTCCAAAATAACCCATCGTCTTCCACCAATCAGCAACAATTTCACAAACCTCTAAAAATACTCCACGCTGACTTCATCGCTCTTCACTATCTTTCACCGCGGCTCGAAGCCACAAAAACGTCCCCCACGTGCTTCGCCGCAACAATGAGCTCCGCACGCGCTCAGTGGAGACACCGCCGCGCATTGTGCAGAAATCAGATATTTGTCAAAGTGAGAGAGATAATCCGTTCTTTAATAGTCGGAGCTCAGAGAGCGCCTCGACAATGGGAGCAGTGAAGTATCTCCGGAAAGTGGCGCGTACGACTGTAAACGGGGGAAAAATTAGGGCTATAAAGACACAAAGAGAAAAGCTTTGTTCTGCGAAAGATCGGAGGATTCAAATTGGAAGAACGCTGGAAGAAAGCGAGAGATGAGGGAAAGGAGAGGGCAACAAGAGGATGTACTGTATTATGAGCTGTTTTTGAGGGAATATAAAGTTTGGAAGAAAAGTGAAAACTGCAAAATAAGAAATTTATTTGCATTTTAAATGTACATGAAATAAGTCAATTGGCTTGGTGAGTTAAAATAGTGCCACAAATGTGAAGTAATCTACATAAAAACTATCCAAAGTTGTCATTTTATTTAGTTGTTGACTTTAATACAATTTCTTATTGCATGTTAGCCTTTAGCTTCAAGACAAACTCTCCTCCACTGAAGTATTTACATCCTACATCAAGTTATTAACACAGTAAGTGATCATCTACTAGGAACTCACTGTGCACCATGGAATCTACAGAAAACATGGTAAATCCAACAGGTCTATGATCATCTCCATTGGAAATGAATAGGACATGGAGACCTGGCCCTCACAATTTCAGTTCAGAGGAACTAGCATATTGAGCACCAAGTCAATTTGGTGATTTATGAAAAGTTTACAGATTGTCTTATACTCTTATAATCTGAATGTTTTTCTTAATCACTTAATGAACACGACTTAAGTGTTAAGAGAGTCTGGACCTATGGGCGAGCATGGCCCTTCTCTTTTGTCCTCATGGCAAGAAGGACATTGCTGTGATATCGCCCGCTAGTGGCAACTCCCAAAAGAAGTCTAATATGAAATCCTATGGGGACATGTGGCAAAAACAGCTTTAAAGCCTGGCTCAAAAGACTTTTCTCTTACTAAAGCTGGCTTTTCCCCCTGTGACAACACTGAGGGGTGTGTCATATTTTGTTTTAATCATTTTTTGTTGTTCAAGATTCAAGATTTCTTTTATTTGTCCCCAAGGGGAAATTTGTCTTGGACACACAGGCTGCCACATATAAACGCATATTATGACAAGACAATTCAATTCATACAGTTCCATAGAAAGAAACACATCACTCATTAGCGCTCTGCTCTTTGGCCTGAGTTCAGGAGATGATATAGGGAGAAATGAGTTCTTATACCTGTTCAGGTATCGCTTTTTGTTTGTAACTGGCACCCTGTAGGGACGTCCAGATGGGAGCAGCTCATACTGGGAGTGCAGCACATGGGAGGGATTGGAAATAATTTTTCTAGCCTGTTTGATGACAGTCTCCTCAAATATCTGCTGCAATGGTGCATATTCTTTTACTCCCATCACTTTTTGTGCAGTGCGCACCAGTCTACCCAGTTCAGATTTATTTTTACCAAACCTTTTCCTTTTTTAAGTTGGCTGAGCCAGCTTTGACAGGCTCTGGAGAACTATTAAGGCTCATGGAACTTTCACCTTTTTGCTCTTTTTAAGAAAACGCTGCATCTTGATTTTTATTTGGGACCATTCCTACAAAATGGGGTGGAGTGGCATCTCTCTATATTATAATATATCTATATTTCAGGGGTCTCCATGAGCAACTTTTGCGCAACAAAAATGGCAGTGAGCTAGTTATGCTTCAAAGATAAATGTGAAACTCGGCCCATAGGACTTTTGACATGATAATTCAAGAAATCCTTTGGAGATCTCTGGTCTGGACACAAGGGAAAGGGGTTTAAAAGTCAAAAAGCAACAACAGAAAACAGGTTGTGCCATTAGATTAACCTTTTTATTAACTACATTCAAACCATTAGAATATTATGGCAGGTTTGTGAATCCAATCAAATAATGATCCAGTAGAACATTTGCCACTCATTTTCTTTTTGGAAATTTCTCTCAAAAACATTTCTTCTCCCACAGAGTTGTATCGGCACCTGCTCCGACTGAAATAGACTTCCATAACCTGAACACTAGTCCATCACTTTCCCCGTAGCTTTAAAAAAAAAAATCCAACCTTTTCAGCATAAAAAAATAAAAACCTTCCCATTCTATTTCTGCGTTTTCCCAGAGCCGGCGCTAATATGAAATGGTAAGTATGACTGCGGGTCGAGAGTCCGGGTGCGGAGTGGGAGGTTCACAGGCCAAAAGAGCCCAAATGAGAATGGCCCGCTCCGGCACAAGTTTAATGACGGAGGATCAGGTTTCATTCAACACTGTGAATTATTCAGAGTCTGGGGCGCTCATTTGCATTGCAGATGTCGACGCCGCTTTTTACCTTATTCGACGGCGGATGGAGGGAGGGACAGAGAGAGAGATAGAATGGACTGGCCCCAGGGTTAGAGAGAGAGAGAGAGGAAAGAGAAGGAATGAAGAAGATTTGGCCGACAGAGACAGAAAGGAAAATATAAGAAAAATGACGAGGTGACGAGAGAGAAGCGATTGAAAGGTGGGAGGACAGAGATGAGTGAGGAGCGAAAGAAAGAAAAAACTGTGGGGAAGTGAGAGAGGGAGAGAGAGAGAAAGTTATATGCAAGAGAGAGAAGAAAGAATATGAGAAAAATGAAGAAGTGACTGCTGCAAGCGAGAAAAAGAAGTGAATTACGGCACGATGGAGAGAAAGATAATTGGAAGACAGTGAGGGAGAGAGGGAAAGGAAAAGAAAGAAAGCTGAGGAAGAGAGAAAAGTGAAAGATGGGGAGGAGAGAAAGAAAGAGAACAGAGAAGAGAAAGAAACGGTATAGGGAAAGAAGGGGCAAGAGAGACTGAAAATGAATTGAAGTGGTGGATGAGAAAGAGAAAAAAGTGAAAGCTGGAAGCAAAGAGAGACTTGAAAGACCGTGAGGGAGAGAAAGGAGGAGAAAGATGATGAGGAAGAGAAAGAGAGAAATGGAAAAACTGAGGAAGATGGGGAGAAGAGAGAGAGCGTGAGGGAGTGGAGAGTGAGGTATACAGATCGAAAGAGAATGAGATAAAGCTGGAAGGACAGAGCAGAGAGAAAGAGAATGAAAAGACAAAAAATGGAGGGAGCGTGGAAGAGAAAGCTGAGAAGAGGAGAGATAAAGGTGAGGGAGAAGCAGTGTTTATTTAAGCAGCATTTAATTTAGTTTTAGTGTAATTTTGGTCAGCAAAATGATTACTTCGACTTAAATTATGGCCAGAGTTGTGACGGGAAACAGGGAGAGAAAGTCTGAAAGGAAGCATATGAATAGATAAAAATAAAGAGGGACTGATGGAGAGATGATAGAGAGAGCGATAAAGATAGAGAGAGAGAGTCGGAGATGCCTGGTCCATGCTAAACAGGAGATTATCTTCCGTTTTCGACATCGCTCGGGTTCATCGGTCGGAGCGGAGCCAAAACAAATAAAACGGAGGTCAGAAAACATGCAGCGTCAGGCCGAGCCGCTGTCCGACCATGCAAATGATGTCACACAGGAGCAGTCCATCATTTCTGAAATTTAAAACCAGGGAAAAGGCCAGATCAGGACCTGCTTCGCAAAAAGAGCACGACAGAAATAAATATATGGAGCTTTAGCGCATTTATAGACGGAAAGAGTGTAATCCGAGGAGAACGGTTAAAGCTGGGGACACGCTAGAGGATTAGAAAATGTTTTGTGATTTAAAAACGTGATACAAAGTGCACAGGTTACACACATAAACAATTAAAAATCCTCCATGAAGCCACAGACTACACAATTCTGATGAGTGAGAGTCATTATGGGAGACCACACACTTTTTGTGTTACCCTCGAAATGTGATCAAACGCATCAGGATCTAAATAAACAGTGACCAGAGCCTTGGGCTGCGGAGAGCGGACCACAGACTGTAGACCTATAGACCAGGGGTGCCCAAGATGGTTCCATGGAGGGCCAAATTGAAAAGTATTTACGGGTGAACAGCCAAACACAAATCCTGTTTTACATGTTGAAAGACTGAAGGAAAACATATCTATGAATAAATATCCTTTAATTACATTGCTATTGAGTAGGACCTGCTGTTTTGGTGCCCTTAGTTACTATTGACCAGTCTAAGCACCATCTTGAGGGCCAAATGAAACCCCTTGGAGGACCAAATTTGGCTCCCAGGCCCTACTTTGGCCACCCCTCCTATAGACTATTTGTCAAGGCTGTTTGAGGGTTACATGAAGAGTAAATTTGCATTGTGGCTGCTCTCAAACATCTGATCTGACCTTCCCAAGAGCACACTAGGCTGTTCCAATGGCCACTGAAGCTGAAGTGCCCTGGCGGCGGTGAGTTTCCTGATTCCCACAGTTGTGTCACTCAAATTGCAAGCAAGAGTTGTAAATATCAACACTATTCCACCCATACCACACACAAACTCTGGCTAAAACTCCTCTAGTGTGTCCACAGCTTAATCAAATGGATAACAACTGAAGACCAAATTATGCATGACACTGCAAAACGTATTCTACGTAAGATATTTTTATTTGGCAAGACAAAATTACTCAAATTATGGTAAAATACTCCTTATTTGAGACGTATTAACTCCTCAAGATACTCCTTAATCTCCAGCGTTAACCCTCTTTAACATAATGAAATGTACTGTTAGTTCCAGCACATTTCTTCCCCCTCACTTCTTCTGTATTCTCTCTTCGCACCTGGCCCCTCCCCACAGCGGGTCAAACCGTCTCAGATCTAAAGGCAGATGAACATATTGTGGACAGGTGTAGCTCGGTGGTGGCCTGACGTGTTCGGATCATGTGTGTTTCTGCGACTCAGCGGGTTCACGGAGCGAGAGGTAGAGACGTGTGATTTCATCCGTGTTTTTTTTTAGGAGGGGTGCTGGGATGGGACATATGGGGTAAAAGGAAAGGTGTCAGGGCACAAACTGATTCAACAGCGCTAAAGTCAAGTGTAAAGTCAAGTGTGATGTGGAGAATAAGTGATTACTAAGGTTAGGTGCCTTTACTTTTGCAGCGTAGTTGGTGTTCTTGAGGGATTTTTCAATGTCAATTATGGCTGATTTATTGAGCTTTGAACCCCCAAAAACAAGCAAAATTTGTTTTTTCTTTACAGATTTGTTAAAAGCTCCATTTAGCAATTCTGTAAGACTTTTTTCATCAGTAGGTGGCAGTAGTGTACAGTGCTCTCCTCTCACGTCGTTCCTCATCCACGCCCCTCTCTCCACCTCCACACACTGCCCTGAAGATGCTTTCTAAGGCAAAGGGAAAACAAATTTATCTTGCATGCCACTCACATTTTCCAACAACGTAACACTAAACTACAATTATATGCATGTCTTTTTTTGGCATTTAGAACATCCATTATCATATAGTGTTGAAATTGTTCATACCACTCCCCTTGAACGCTTCTTGAAAATCTGACCGTGCCGGTACTGGAGGCCAAATTCTGCCCTCCATGGAGTTTAATTTGGCCCTCAAGATGGTGCTTAGATTTGTAAGTGTCTTCTCTGCTGTCTGATGCAGTTTTGCCCTAAATAGACTGTCAAAAGTTACTAAAAGGCACCAAAACGGCATGTCGTACTCAATAGCACAATAATTAAAGGCTATTTATTCATAGATCTGTTTGCATTCGGTCTTCCTACATGTAAAACAGTATTGCATTTGGCCCTTTGCCCGCTAATTTTGCTACATGGAAAAAAAAAATCTTTGCGCATCCCTGCTGTAATAGATAGTGTACTATTAAACAAACAGACTTGAACATTGTATGATGAGAACTAGTGACCTTTTGTAGCTTCTTTCATAATGCTAAACTCTGTGTTAGTGTGCCAACTACTGCTGCTGCTTCTTGCTTTGCTCCAATACATTTATTTTGTGATCCTTGCATGTTTATGTGGTGGTGGGGCAGGTGAGGGGGTAGTTTCGAAGGTAGCTCATCCAACATTGCAACGTAGTTATTGGATCCTAACCAGATCCAAAATATCAACAAAATAAAACCATACATTTAGAGCTGGCTCTTAACCATCATTTAGATTCCGTTGCTAAAAATATAGGCTTGTCTGTCCATTGTTATGCATAAAATACCTTATTTTCATCCGTAAACATGACAGGAAACCGTTTAAGTACTTTCTTTTTGCTCAGACTAGTTTTAGGTTTGTCTGCATAAGTGTCAGTTTCAATTGCTTCCTTTCTGCAATCTTCCTCAGAGTAGCAGACTCTTGCAACTTTTTTGGACTATGACAGAAAGCTTGCAGTACACGATGACTAATCTAAAAGCTTCAAATTGATAGCTCTAAATGCATTTGTCTTCCCTATTCACTCGCAGCGTCTGGTCAGTACTAAAAGTCGGTTCACTCTCAGACTTGACTCCAGTGTCTAACGCAGCTGCCATCTCCCTCTCCTCCTGTTCCCCTCGTACAGTGCAGCTCGCGCCTCCTTAATGACTGCGTTGAGTGGCTGAGATTGATTCCATCGCTCTGGGCCACACATTTTGCATGGACAGCCTTCTCCCCCCCAACACGAAATGCACATCTCTCCTCTTCTTTACTGGCCCTTTTTGATTGACGCGTAAGGTGTTGCTTTGAGTTTTTTAATACCGTTTTCAAACTCCCCCGGGGGCCTCCTTCCACTTTTCTTCCCTCTTCCCCGAGCGCCTCTTTTCCACTTGAAGAAGTTTTAATACGAAACCGCGCGGAAAACTTCATTGACTTTGAGCCGGGCGTTTTGGGAACTTTTCTCGGAAACGTGCTGCGTCATGAAGAACACGAAAAACTCCCCTCGGCTCCGGCGCTTGATGTTCACTCGGATAAGTTGTGCGAGGAGTGATGGGTACAAGCAGGTGGACACAACGGGAGCACGGATTTCATTTGCGTCGGTGTTGTCGGAGCGATGCTTTGTAGATTGCCGAACGAACTGTTTAGGGAAATTACAAATACAGTAGGGTTTTTAGGCCAAATTAGATAAGTTAGATGAGTTCAAAGTGCTCAGAAAGTTTTAAGATCAAGTGGACTTTCTGTTTTGTTGGTGATCTTTGGTGTTGTTTGGAGGCACAACTTGCAAGGAAGTCGGTATGTGTAGGTTCTCAGTCGTATAGGAATTGCCTACAGTGTAAGTAGGGATGCACCGATACCACTTTTTCTCAAACCGATACGAGTACGAGTACTTTGATTTGAGTACTTGCCGATACCGAGTACCGATACGAGTACAAGGCATTTTCTTCAAACATACATCTTTGTAGCTGGGTTAAAGTGTTTAGTTCTCATTTCCATTTACTGGAGTCATTTATCAATTATAATGTTACTTTTAAGAGAAGTTTGATCAGAATTATACAGTTAAAGAAAAGTTATTTTATTGAATATAATATTTGTAATAAGCATGTGTAATGATGTGTTTTGGGTCTCACAATTTTCATTTCAGATGAAAATAATAGGAAATATTTATGTCCTCATTGTACACACTGTTCATATCCAAAAGGTAAATAGCCTGTGTTGTATTTGTATATAATAGTATGTAGATGGTTACTTATTATTTTAAATAGACTGGCCTCATTTAGCCTCCCTACAGCAGGTGGTTGATTATTTTTTATCTCGCGCTAGCTTTTTAAGCATAATATTGGATATTTTAGCTCCAGGAGCAGCTAAATGTTGGTCAATATGGACATGCTACACCTCGTTCAAAAGCTGTTCGCGAGGCCGTTTCAGTCACTGGGTTTATTTTACAGATGCATTTAGTCCCTAAGCATAATACGCTAAGAAGCGCCGTTAGCGGTTAGCTGCTGGTTATAGCCACATTAGCGCTGCCTTTGTCAACACTGTAGACGCATCACT
>OMNZ01095101.1:0-24148 GCA_900303255.1 Lesueurigobius sanzi
GATATGGGGCTAGTATTATTTTCTTATTTTTGAAAATCTTACCAAGTAAAATTTTCTTGTTCTGTTGGCAGATAATTTTGCTTGTTTTAAGTATTATTTTTCTTATTTTAGTATTTTTTTAAGTGGACTTTTTTGCAGTGTGGGCCTAAACGTGGAAACTGAAATCATTGACTCCTGCCCTAAGCCTCGCAATCTGAGGCTTGAGGCTGTGCCCGTACGAATGTTGCGTCGAATAATCACTTTCTAGAAGCTTTACACAAACACAAAAAAGGGAAAGCTCCTGCTGGGGGTGTCTTGCTTGTGCTTTTCACACTGAGCCTGTTTGTGTCCGGAGACTCCAGCTGCTAAACCCACACGGACGCTCTCTCTCTTCTCCGCACGCTGTGGAGGAGCTACTTATCTGGGGATCTCCTGGGAAGTGCTCCGAGATGTCTTCTTTGAGTTGTTATGGCAACCGGACGAAAGCTGCTAAAAAGAAAAGGAAAAAAAAACGCGTGTGTAAAAAGGAAGGAGCAAAGTGTGCGTCTCGGAGAAGCCGCGGGTTGAAAGCATGGAGTGTTTTTAGTTTAGTTTTGTTCATTAACCTCTTAAGCCCGTGGCAGTTTTTTCCGAATTTGGTATACATATCCTCTGGAAGGCTTTTAACAACGCTTCATATTGCTCTCAAATGATATGAATGTCTATGGGGAGGCTGTAGATGTGAACATTTTCAAGAAAATCACAGTGGGCCTGAGTAACTGAGGTTGAAAGACAGAAAATATGAATTCCGCCTAAAAAAAAACCCACATTACAGCATATAATTTGAAGTCAACTTTGATTTATTATCTAATTTTAAGTGCAGGAAGTCATTTTTTTCTTAATTGAAGTGCTAAAATACTGGTTCCATTGGCAGATGATCTTACTTGACAAGAATAACATCAAATATTCTGAATTCAAGCAAATTTTTACTTATGAAGATATCAATGTTTGCAGTGCAGTATATATTTGGTCAAAAAATACACTTTTTTTTTGTGAACACATTTTTAAAAACAGACTAAAATAAACAAGGATTGTCTCTAAAAGTGGCATGTCCCCAAAAATGGAGACCCTCGGGCTCAAGAGGTTAAAGGTTTTCATTTATATTGAATGTGCGCTTCATGGAGCTTCTCCCACATAAACAAAGCACAGAGCCGTTGCTTTGGCAGTGAATTCATATGATCTGAGACTCTTTCAAACTGTGTCACCGAAGTTCACATGTTTTATTACCTTCTTTTCATTTTTATACGACAAAAATATCTGGTGATTTTCTAAAACTGAACTTGCATGTTCGGTTTTAGAGAGTGTTTGCAAAAAATGTAAAAATCTCAGTCAGCCGGAAAACTTAAGTGAATTTGCGATATTTTGTGGCTTCTTGCGATACGGATTTTGCAAGAACACTGTGACTGTGTTATTTAAATCCTGGCATGAAAACAACGTCTCAAAGCTAAATTTGTGCTGTTTAGTTTAAATGTGCAGATAAGCAGGAAGTAAATGCCAAGTTCCAGCCAAGAGCAGAGCGAGGAGCAGGGGAAAGGGTCGGGGAAAGGGTATCTTTGAAGACATTCCTTTACAATAATTAAGTAGTGACCCAAACAATTAGTCAAATAGTAACGTAAAAAAAGTATTCAGTACCGAGTAAAGTACCGTTGTCAAAATTGTGATATTACAAAGGTTTGTAGAGGTGTAGGAGTTAGAAGGAACCAGGGCTTATACACGTCTATGGAACGCTGTTGTTTATCGGGGTCAAGTACAGCGACATCACCTTGGGACGTTGACCTCCACCAAACAGCAAATCCACAGCACCATCTGCGCCCAGGCAAAACTGTAATTTATACTTGATGACCTTGGCAGTAATAAATTCTTATGGTTATGTGTTGTAAGAAGATATTATGGATTACCGAGCATTTGGGACAGTGGGATTACGTGAATGACCACATAATACCCCCCAGTCACCGATGGTCACTCCAATCCGGTTCCAATCGGGCAAAGTGAATTGTTTCTCCCCTCGTCACCACTTGCATGTCTGTCTGCCTCGCTGTTGTAGGTCAAAGGTTACCGCGTCTACTACACCATGGACCCGTCCCGCCCCATGAACGAGTGGCAGATCCACAATGTCCAGGACAGCGTCATCACCACCGTGCAGAACCTCGTGGCATCGGAGACATACACCATCCAAGTTTTGGCCTTTACCTCCGTGGGGGATGGGCCCGCCTCCGATCCAGTCCATGTAAAAGTCACGCCTGGAGGTTGGTACTTCTTCTTACTGATTTAGTGATCAGTAAATGGTCTACAGGCACGCACTCAAACAGGTTTAACATTAAAAAGATCTGAAATTAAAAGTAATGCCTATAAAATGCGTAATCAGGCACTACAGGTCAATAGAGAGAATTTCAATTGAGCGATATCAATTTGAAACTTTTGCTGTATATCACTGACAAAAAATGTATAGCAAGTTTTCTGTTTCTCATGTTATAGTTTCATTTAAAAATTACCAAAATCGTTTATATTTTTGGCGACAAAATCTAAATGGATAGAGTCAGGTTTAAGTGTATGGTTTTATTTTGTTGATTTATTAGTTCAAGATTTGAGGGGATTTTGGATATCCTGTTTAGTTTTGAATAATATAGTTATTAGTCAATAAATCTGTAAACATTGTCAAAACTCAATAAATCAGACTATAAATTAAATATTGAAAAATCCCTCTGAACAAGCCTTCAAAATATTCTTCAGTGCAAAACTGGAAAGTTTGGAGTCTGCAGAACCACAATGTGAGAAAAATACATTTTGAAAAATTACAATTTCCCATATAGTTCTATGGAGAAATGTTGAATCAGTCTTACACTCTTCTTTTTCTTTTACAATCTTTTTATAAAGATTGGGTAATTTAACTGGCCCAAAAGCTGAAATTGTTTTGCCTGCAGTGTGTCCCCTTAATGGCTCAAAGAACTACCACTGAACTTGGTTGCCTCAAGCTCGACTTGGACAGGAGAGTTTGCTTATTTCTTGGTTTTATAGACATAGTATCTGTCAACTGGATCAGAGGTGGGTGTCAAAGCCTGGTCTTTCAATAAATTAATAATAATAGTTAGCACTGTAATAATTCACCTCATTTGGTTGACATTTTCAAATTGGTGAAAGCCCTACAAAACTGTAGCCTAATAGATAATAATAATGACTTACTCTTCTATTAAAAGCCTGTGCCACCAGAGCAAAACCTTTACCAGTAACAGAACACCTTCTGTTTCTGTAGCTTTGATAATGGTACAGCATCACTGCCCCCTGCTGGACAGCTGTGGAATTCCTTCTGTGATTAAATACTGGCTGCCCCCAGACTAGAGTGAGCATTTTGGTTATTTCTTTCAACATCCATGGGCTTAAACTGGTATGGGCAAACTTTTTCATACAAGATATTACTTTTTTTTTTTTGACATACTCCTTGTGTTTGACACCTATGATCTAGACCAGTTGTTCCCAACCTTTTTTGTATGTTGTACCCCTTGGGCCTTTTATTTATACTCCAAGTACCCCCTGCCTCGATGGCTTTGATGATTAGTTAGAAAGTGAATGACTAAAACTCCATTATATTCTCAAACTCTCACTCTTTACAGTTAAATGTTTCTGAAGATAATAATCGAAAATACAATTTCAATTTGATCTTATTTTGTATCTGAAATTATTCCAAGTACCCCCTTCTAAGCACTCGCGTACCCCCAAGGGTCCCCGTACCCCTGGTTGGGAAACACCGATCTCGACCACCAAAACTGAAAAACGTGTACAGATTCTACATCATGTAAAATGTCAATGTAATTGTGAATAAATCAACAGAACAATCAGTGCAACTAATATTTCAAAGACTACAGGTTTTCCGTATGCATATTTAGCATACTTTTCTATTAATTATTATAGTATTTTATCTCTACTTTTGTATTTGAGCTACTGTGACAACGCAATATCCCTTATGGATCAACAAAGTCTGTCTTAATTAAGTCTGAAGACACATCTCTAAAGTTAGTAAAGCTGTGGTCGTACTGCGTATGAAATTAAAATGCAAATCAAAGTTGAATATCTTTGCGTTTTCGCGTCTTCTGCAGCGCAAAAACATGAGAAATAAATGATGTGGTCTCATAAGCAATCGACTAAGCTTCTAATTTCGCGACGTACATCAAGTTGCTCAAAGCGCCGGGTAGTGCAATGCTTCCAAATCAGCTCATCCTGTCAGAACAACACTAATCCCTTTAAATGAACTAATTCCACCTGTTTGGACTCAATCCTTTTGGTGTAAACACAGAGGAGCGATTAAGAGCTAAAAATGTCCTACCCCTCCACTGCTCATGACAGTGTGACAGCTGTTTTGTATAGGGGAATTACTAATATGGGCAAAGGATTTTTCATTTACTTTTGTACATTGAAGACTCAACACAGGGGATTACTAACAAGATTCATGCAACCTGCTAAAAGTGCCGCACAATTCAGCAATTCACTCGGTCAAACGCTTATTTTTAGGTGTGCAAGAATTAAATATACAGTAGTTTAGCTTGTTATTGCCACTGTTTAGACCAGAACAACAATTATTGGTGTTGAACATCCACATACTGTATGCTTTGTGCTAAGGATGTAAAGAGTATAATGTTCCCTCCTCCAAGATTTATTTTATCCAGCATATTCAGTTTGTTTCCTCTTGCTCAAAATCATCCTCCACCTACTGATGTCATGAAGTGGTGGCATATGTGTTTTGAAATTTTCTTCCCTTTAACTGTTACGTTTGGCATCGATTGTTTTCGTGTACGTGCAGATTGGACTTGGAGAGCTGAGGTAGAGGGGGTAGAGATGGTATATTCGGCATGTATTAAAAGTTTTTGTGTTCAGTCCCAGGCCAACCCGGTAAATTTCGAGTGGGCAAAGTGACGGACACAAACATCGAGCTCATCTGGGAACCCGCCTATACCAAGGAGAGCATAGTCAACTACGAGCTCCTCTACAGACCTGTGAAGTTCGGCAGCGTGGTGAGACTTGCTCCTTTCATCGTGTGTGTGTGTGTGTGTGTGTGTGTGTGTGGATAGACTGCTTAACATGGCAGATAAAAGGAGAAGTTTTAAAAGATTAATGCCAGTGTCCAGAGCCACAGTGTAGTGCCTGGTGACTGTCTTATCTGCAGCTCTGTATAAGCCCTGTGTCTGTGTGCACTGAGCCGCCCCTCTCTCTGTGTCCTCTGCTCCTCTCCACTGCTCTCGCAGGAGAAACTGACCTTCGGGCCGAGGAGTTCCTACACTGTGGTGGGCCTGCAGGCAGATACCGAATACTCATTTTCCCTGGCTGCCACCTCCAACAAAGGCATGGGAGCTTTCACCAACGAGCTGGTGCAGAGGACGTCACAAGCCAGTACGTCTCAATTTAACTGGATTATACCTGAAGGCACACACTTCCAGCACGGATTGAACTGTGTAGAAAATGATACAGAACGATTAGCCTACACAAATAACAGCTTTGCTTCTTGACTCTGGCAGCATTCATCCTTCTAACTCCTCATCTATCTTGTTTATCAAACCATACATCAACCCCTGTCCCTAACATCCATCGCTGTTTGATTGTGCCTTTCTCACTGGTGTTTCTCCCCGAGCAGGCCATGTTGACAGATGGAGACGGAGCAGCGAATAATGTTTCACTCTTCCTTTTCCTTGCCATGCTTTCACTTTTTTCACTCTATCAGTGTCTAATGTCTTTGAAAGGGCAAAAGTGTGTGCCACTTACTGGCTAACTGCCAGTGGAGAGGAGTATTAAAGAATTGCAGTTGTCCTGCTGTGTTGACAGGTAAGTAACAGCCAGTCCATTATCCGTGTGGTACCTTTTTCTTTGCCTATGTCTAAACCACTGCATTTTCATTTTAAAGTACTTTCCCATAACTGCATTTCTTTTCACATGGAAATGCATGGTTAACATATTGGCTCTATCTTTGCAACAATGATTTGAGCAAATAAAATAGTCACATGGGAACAGGCACATGAATATAACTTTGAATTATGGAACTTTCTTTAAATTCTGATTCAATTCCTCTGTTTTGGGATTTCTTGTGATTCATATTGCATAATATATCACATACAATATCTGCATTATTCTAATTTATTAACCTGTGCCTGTCTATAAAAAAAGTTGCAAAGATAACATGGAAAAAGGTACAAGTTTGAAGTCAGATGTGAGATCAGGCTCAGCCCATGTTGTTGTATGGCTTCAGAGGTAAGCACTTGTAATCGCACACCAGATCTGTCTTTCCATATCAGTTGTGAGGCCGATTTCAAATGCGCTCTGAGCGCTTCTCTTCCACCTCCAAAATGAAGTGGAGTCCAAGTTGGTACAGCAGGGTAGTTTGCAGGTTGCCAGATAAGCAGACTATTTCATGCAGCAGAATTCATTTCCTGGGGAGGTAATGCACATGGCTTTGTTATCGCCAGGCTTTGCTGCACATCGAGATTGTCCCCTGAGGCCAGCAGAACACTGGCTGTACGGCTGAGTGGAGAGATACTTGAACCTGTCAGCTATGACTATTACACCTCCGCACATGCACACACAACTCTATAAAATTGCGGCAGCGCACATATGGTCCAGATGCTACATACACGCAGGCATTTTTACAGGTGTGGCTTGAGGAAAACACAGTGTGGTGAGTGAAATAAAGGATTCAAGAGCTGTGTGTTCGCTCCAGTCTGACTAGAACTGTCCCTGATTTGATTCTTGTCTTCAATTCATCATTCCAGCCTGACTTCCCAATATCCATCTGAGTGCCTTTCTCTCCCGGGGCTCCCAGGCCTCTTTTATTGCCTCCTAAATCCTCTCAGCACTGTGCGAGATCTGTTTTCGTTTGTTTTTCTTTCTCCTCTGAAGCCCCAGACCTTCTTTGTGTCAGCAGTGGAAAGTCTTGTTGCTGTATGGTATTATTTGCGGGGGATTATGGCAGGGAGCGGGGCAAGTCTGTGTATATTCTGCGGTGAGCTGATCCTGTCACTGAAACACAGTCTTATCTGTTTTCATTCTTAAAGATGGATGTTTAAATATAGCTGCTGTGTATGAGAGGCACAGGTCCTCCTATAATTACATTGTCAAAATCAGGTCAATATTCTTGTCTCTGCTTTATTTCATTAGGCTCTGTGCCTAACAGTGTCTATTAACATTCTGTGGTTGATCCCATTGTGCCTGAGTCATCTTTATTTTTGCTATAACTTTTTTGGTTCAGATTTTTGTTTTGTTTCCTTTTATCCTTGCTCTTTCCTTTGATTTGCATCTTCCCCTCTCTCCTGTTCTCTGGTTGTTCCTAAACTATTGCCCTATCCAATCAGAGCCCTCTGCTCCACCTGAGGGGGTGTCCTGTCAGAGTGTCAGCTCCACCTCGCTCAGAGTCAGTTGGAGGCCTCCTCCAGTGGAGGAGCAGCGCGGACAGTTAGCTGCTTATGAGCTGAGCTACCAGAGAGTGTCTGTAGCTGAAGGCGGGGGGCAGGGCCACGAGGTGAAGGGGCTGACTATCCCACCTCAACAGGGGAAAACAGTGGTAGAAGGGCTGGACAAGTGGAGCTGGTATAACATCACTATGGCCGCCTCCACTGCTCGAGGCACGGGACCTAAGAGCCCGGCTGTGCTCTGCAGGACTGATGAAGACGGTAAGGCAGACCGAGCTATAGCTCTCTGCTAATCAGCATTGATTGTTTAGTTGATTATTTAGTGGCCTGTCCAGTGGTCATTTAATTACTGTGTGTTTAGTTCCTGGAGCAGCGCCCCGTCAGGTCGACGTGCAGCCTCTGAACTCCTCTGCGCTACGTGTCACCTGGCGCCCTGTGTCCCCACGATTACGCCAGGGCCAGATTAGAGGTTACCAGGTGCACTTCAGTAACACCGGGACCAGTGACTCACGAAACCTGCCCCGCATCAAGGACGTCCTGTTGGACGAGTCCCAGGTGACTGAATATTTAAATCCTGTTTAATGTTATTTAGTCCTTAGACACTTCCTTCTCTTTTGGTGCTTTGACTCATTCTTTTCTCTGGTCTCGTCTGACTGCCTGCGGCGTGCTGTGTCTCTGAGGAAAGATGGAGGAGACTGACTTCACTCATTATGTGAGTCTGCACTGATCCCCTCTTCATGTTTTATAATCTTTCACCACCTGACATTTACTTATGAACTGCTATGCAATGTTTAAAAGATGTTTGACCATTTATTTACAAATCATTTTATTCACTTTATTACTCTGCTCTAGGAGATGATTTTGGGTGGGCTTAAAGCAGAGACCGTGTACTCTGTATCAGTGGCTGCATATACCACCAAAGGGGATGGAGCGCATAGTAAAGCCAGGCTGGTGCAGACCACTGGGATTGGTACGGGTATTTTGTTCACATACTCTATATAGCGTGTACAACATTAAAATATTTCAGTTTTACACATTGATGTTCATATGTTTCCTCTTCTTGTTGGCAGTGCCTGGCCCTCCATCCTTCTCGGTAACTCCTAGTGATGGTGCATCAGTGACTGTGCAGTGGACACCACCGGACAGTCTGGAGTCTGACAAACAGGGTCGCCCTCTGGAAATCCAAGGATACCGGCTACAGTTTGGGTTGAAGAACAGCTCTCTAAACAGCTCAGTAGATTTTACTCCGCAGAAGAGGAACTACTCTGTCAGGACCCTCTTCCCGGGCTCATCCTATGTTTTTGTCCTCTCTGCTAAGAGTAGAGCAGGCTATGGAGCCGGATCACAGCAGGAAATAACCATTGCAATGTGCCCACCCTCGGGACACCCAAAAATATCTGACTTTGTTAATGCCACTTGCTGCTCTCTGCGCCTCTCCTGGCAGCCCCCTGTCCCAAAAGACTGTAATGGTGCCATCACTGAGTACACGATTGCTTATAAAAAAGCAGTGAGCCAGAAAGCCCCTGTTGTCCCCAGTGCATCATCAGGACCAGTGCCCTCTGCTCCCCCATGGGTTGTCACAATACCAGCCACTGAGTCCAGCTACATCATAGTTGGCCTGAATCACAGCACATCCTACAAGGTGCAGATCAGAGCCCACAACAAGGCAGGGCCGGGGCCATTCAGCCCTCCTCGAGTGTGCCAAACACTGGCCTTTGAAACAGGTAGGGCAGTTCAACTCACCATTTACCTCCTAAGCACTGGCCCCAGTTCACAGCTCTGCCCCCTTATGTGGATTTCACATCAAAACACCAAATGAAGTGTGGACCAGTTGTTACAGGCCAAACCTGTGCTGCTGCTCGAGGCTGAGAGCTGCACAGTCCAGAGGAACATACTCCCCCTGTCTCCCTCACTCACTTACCTTCATCACCTCCCCTTCACCACCAGTGGAGCAGCCTGAATGTTAATGGATGTCTGCTTCAAGAGCACGGCTTATCACAAACCCTCAGGTAAAAGTCAATACAAGGCCTGGAAATACAGTATCTAATACACAAGGTAAGTGGAGAAAGTGAATTAAAGAAAGAGTTGCATCTGGGCCTGTATCTGCAGGTAAGCGTTTTTTATCTGATAGACCTCCACGTCCACCTTTACAAAGCTTTCCGCTGACATGCTGAAACCAGAGTTACAAACACTAACACTGTGAGAATGGGGCATGTCACGTTCCTAATGCCGCTCTGTCTTTGATGTGATCTGACGTCCACTCGCCTCCTCACCTGCTCATCCTCCTCAGCGTCATGCTGTCTGTCCTTTCACTCGCATTTTCTCCAGGGCCACCGAGGAAATCTGAGGAGCTACACATAAAAAATAAATAAATCCTTCCCGCAAGAGACTTATCGGTGTCTCATCTGTCCTCATTTTAGATGTGCCAAGGAACTTTTCAGTCAATCTGGCCACAAAAACCAGTGTCCTTCTGACATGGGAGTTTCCTGAGAGCAGCAACTCCTATCGCTTCACGGTACGTCTGTAGATTTGTTACAAAATGTGTGTTGTTTATTTAGCCTTATGTCATTCGCTGTGTGAAGAATATGTCTGCTATGTTCCAAATTACTCATCAATTCATCTGCGATTGACTATGCCAGGTTAAAATATGCTTCTAAATTGATTCAAGGAAGAAGTGTCATCATCAGAATCTAAACCAGGGTAAAACAGGACCAAACTAGGCCTGAACAAAGGATACACCAGATCTAAAATAAGAAATAAATAGAAGGCCAACAATGGTACCCGTACTAAAGATTAGGACGACAGAGGCGCCGATGGTAGAGCGTCCCGCAGATATTGTGCTTTGAGTAACTTCTCGAAGTAGAAAAGCACTATGTAAGAAAAAGAAAAAAAAATATTGCTCTAAATAATATAAGCACACAGCGTTTGGGATAAAACAAGGTCCAAATATAGTATGCAGTAGTAAGCCATCCAAGACTTAATACCAAAGATAACTGAAATGTCCTTCTTTCTCAGGTGGAGTACAGCCAGCGGAAGATGGAGGTGGACGCCCGGCTCAGAAAGGCAGTGATCACGAGCCTCCAGCCCGACACCAGCTACGACTTCATGATCACGTCTCCAGAGGGGAACATGGGGGGCCTGCGCCACCGCATCACCGCCAAAACCTCACCACCGATCACCATCCGGCGCCCGGAGATCGACCACACCCGCGACACGGAGGCTACGGTCACCATCATACTCCCTTCACTGGAGAACAGGACACCCATTAAGTAAGAGTTGTGAATTGGTAATGCGGTAATAACTATGTAACAATAAATAGGTTTTGTGTGGATTTATATTTAAGAAGGGGATAAAAGTACCTCCAAGTCGACATCAAATCAAGTTTAGCATGGGTCTAAATCAGGGTGTCAAACTCATTTTGGGTCGTGGGCCGAAATTCACATACAATGGCAGGTCGAGGGCCGCATATATAGGTATTGTAAACGGGAAAATACTATCGGCAAAACATGTTTTCAATAAATGATTAAAGGGACTCTACGGAAGTTAAAATTTTAATTATTTTATTTTTTATTATATATTTTCCACCCCCTACATGCTCCAGCAATGTCCCGCGCTGTACTGTGAGCCCACACCTATCCCACTCAATTGCCGCTATAAGCCTGCACCGTCACTCTAAAGTTGCGTGTTCGGGCCGAGGCAGCAGTCATTCACCAGCTTAACATGGAGACTGCAGTTACGCGGACGGCCAGAGGTGGCAGTCACGAGTATGAAAAAGGACATCCTCCGTTGAGTCCCTTTAATAATAATGAGCACTGTAATAATTCAGCACATTTGATTGACATTTTAAAATTGATCTGGGCCTATTTAGTTACCAGTTACCAGTAACAGAACAGCTTCTGTTTGTGTAGCTTTCATGATGGTACAGTTTCAGTGCCCTCTGCTGAACAGGTGTGGAATTCGTTCCTTTTATGTAAATTTAGGCTGCCCCCTAGTGGCTGGATTAAGCATTTTTGGTATTTTTTAAACATTCAACTCTGGACAGGAATGGGCTAGAGACTTACTTTTGACATGTTTATTTATGGCCAACCAGCCGCGGGCCGGATGAAATCATCTTGCGGGCCGGATGCAGCCCACGGGCCGTATGTTTGACACCCCTGGTCTAAATAGTGTCTGAAGTAAATTTGATTTGTACTAAAGAATGTCTAAAGAGTGTAAACTATCTCTCAACCAGAAAAACATATAATAAAAATATATTGCCAAAGCATAACCTTTCTCTAAGATTATCCAAATCTAAAATAGTTGAATGTGTTTGTCTTAACAGGAACGTCTATGTGGTAGTGGTCCCATTAAAGAGGGCCCGCGGCGTCATCAGACAACCCAAGAGCCCGGACGAGATGGACCTGGAGGAGGTGAGAGAAATCACGGCTGTCTGCGCCTCGAAGCAGCAGAGGGCCTATAAACACAAACATAATGATATCACAACTCGCAACTCCTGGCAACGCTTACCCTTTTCTAATCCAACATATACTCCAACATCACTCATGCGCTTTCTCGTCCGTCTCCTCGCTCCTTTCCCCTCAGCTGTTGAAGGACATCAGTCAGAAGCAGCGAGACTCGAGGCAGCAGAAGACCGTGGACCTGAGGCGTGCCTACATCACGGCCCGCTTCACACCTGCCACTCTGCCCGCCTTCTTCACCCTGGGGGACCAGCTGGACTACGGGGGCTTTGAGAACCGAGCGCTCGAGCCGGGGCAGGAATACGTCTTCTTTATTCTGGCTGAACTCAACTCTACAACGGGGGTATTACGGCATCTTGCAATATTTACCTTTGTGGGCTACCGTCTGGCGCCGTGCAGACTTATAGTTGGTTTGTGTTTGTTGTTGAATAGGTCAGAGGTAGGTGACGTCAATCTGGCCCTCAGTCAGAGAATCGTTGGCCCCCAATATCATTTTGAGAAGCATTAATACACAAACACTGGGAAAAATAATAAAGGAAATGACTTAAAAGTGCTTGACATCAATTTAAATTATGTACACCGGTTTGAGTAGATTCAGACTATTTTAAATTAAGTCTTATTTAAGTGTTGCTCTTATTTTAGACAAAATAATACTTGTTCCATTGGCAATCGTCCAAACCCACTGACAATCAACATAAACTCTTAATTCATGCATTTTAAAGTAGTTTCTCTTGTTTAAGGGGAGACACGACAGGCGAAACCTTTCACTTGGAAACAAATGAATGAGCTAATCTTTACAATAAGTCGTGTAATTATTTTCTCAAAATGCATTTCTCTCACATTGTGGTAACATCTCCACTTTGGTAGCACCTACAGACTCAAACTTCCCAGTCTTGTACTTAACACAATTTTTAGTAAGGTTTTTTCAGAGGTATTGTTCAATACTTAATTCCTAGCCTCATTTATTTAGTTTTGAACCCTGAAAAACAAGGTCAAATTAAAAATTAGATTTTTTTATTTCCAGTAAGATCTAGTTCAAAAACTAAACTACTATATCAACAAATTATAACCATAAATTTAATTCTGGCTGTATCCATTATTTAGATTTTGTTGATAAAAGCAATTTTGGCCATTTTTACACATAAAATGCCTTTTTTTTAGATGAAAACATAAAATGATGGAAAACTTGCGATACATTTTTTCTCATACTGTATTTACGTCAGTAATATACAGCAAAAGTTTCAAATTGATATCACTCAATTTCATTTTCTTCCCTGTTCACCTGCTGCGTCTCGCCTTTAAACATTTATTTTCTAATGTAGAACTTTCTTACACAGAAAATGCTGAAAATGCATCAGTCCCTTTAAAAAAAATCCTCTCTAAACCTCTGTTATGTCATATATGATGCACAAAACTAGCATTTGTAGAAAGTAGTGCTTTGCTTTGGGCCATGATTGGGAGTAGGGATGTCAAGATGAACTGGTTTTACGATTACCGCCGTAATAAAAGCTCATGGTAGGTTAATCGTGAGAACGTTAGAACTCATGGTAAATCGTATCTCATGAGCTGGAGTGAGTGTGTTCACACGGAGAAAACTCAACGGTAAAGGCTGATGAAATGGCGTCCTGTGTTCCACCACAAATACATGAAGTCAGTGATAGGTTAATAATCCAATGAGCAGAGAGACAATCGTATCCAAACAGCAAAAAATCCTTTACTTTATTTTAACACAAGCTGAATGTTCAATAGGATTTTAACTAAAACAACAATTAAATCAATATAGAAATGTAATAATGCCTTTTTGTGGAAGTTTTGGACTTCAGGTCCTTTTGACAAGCAAGAAGACCCCCCCCCTCCTATCCTGGAATAGGTGATAGGAATAGTATAGCGCTGAAATAGGTGTACCATACGTTTTCCAGTTTTGTATTCTCTCTTTCTTTCTACTACTTTTTAGTACTTTTGCACACCGTCACACAGCCTTCCTTTGTTCACAGTCCTTTATAAAAACCTCCGAAGACTATTGCACAGTTCTCTAGCCCTGCAGCCAAAACAATAAAATTCATGCCAGTCAAAGCGTTGTAAGCAAAAGGCAATAACCCTCATGTACTTTCATCACCAATGGTAATAAAGAGAGAGGGAGCACAGAAAGCACTGCCAGAAGACGAACTGTGTGCCTGCGTGAAATGGAGCTGAATTAGACATAAATATGGAACTTGAATTTACACAGATTGGACATGTTTTTTATGGGATGATTACATTTGAACACAGGAGAAAAGGCACATCTGTTTGGCAATCTATTTCCAAAGCTTGTCGTTATCACAGCTGCTCAAACGCATAGAAAAATTACCGACACACAAAGAATAACAATGAAGTGCCGATACATTCATTGGTGGAAGTTTGTAAGCTTTATCGGACAGGACCGGACAGTGCAGCGGAGGTTGAATGGCAGGGCAATGCAGATTTGATTTATTTTGTTGTCGACATGTGTAAAACGAGGACAGATAAGCAGTGTTGTAGTGAAAGAGTAAACAATGATAGCCAGAAGAGTCATGAAGAAGCGCTAACCTTTTCGCTTCACATTGTTTTACAGAAAATGTACGTAGCCAGCCCGTACACAGACCCAGTCATCGCCCCAGACTCGGACCCTCAGCCGCTGGACGCAGGAGATGGTCTGATTTGGGTGGTGGGACCTGTCCTAGCCGTGGTTTTCATCATCTGCATAGTTATCGCAATCCTTCTGTACAAAAAGTGAGTGCTGCGCGGGTTGCATCCTGGTTGTTTTGTTTTGTAAGGAATAGGCAGCTCGATGTACGGTGACCTTTAAGGCTGACTCTCTTCTAATTTGTTCCACTTTAGACTTAGCTCTATTCTCAGACAGCCATCAAGCTGCCTGACCCCGCTCTAGGCCTTGCATATCTGCAGAAGCCATCACGCTTTTGAATGCTAATGCAATTTATTGATTTCTCTCTCTAACAATCTGTCTGTTTCCTTCCTTTTCTGCCCCTAATTATTTCTTCTTGGCCTCCTCGCTCCGGTTTCACGGGAAGCAGTCAACCTGACAGGTAAGATTAAAGTGGTGTCAACCTCTTTGTTCATTTTATCTTACAACACTTACACTCAGACAGGTACCTCAGTAACTAACAGTTTAGTTTGAGACACCGCTGCCATTAAGGTTCCAAACCTAAATAAAGATGGTTGCACGGTTAGCACCTGTGTTAAATGTGGGCAGTTATATGCTTCACTGCATTGACCACCCTTTCTTTGGCCCTCCACGTCGTATACATTCAATACTTGGTCCGAGATGAAATAAAGTTTGGACATTCTTGCTTTACATGAATAGATTTGGGGTCAGAGACAGTGGTGCAGATGGTAGAGCTGGTCATCTCATGATCAGAAGCAGGGATGGACCGATCTGGGACTGTTATCTCATATTAGCAGTTAGCAGCAGTATGCTAAGGCTTAGGCTGGGACAGAAGCTATGGCTGTGTTACACCTCAAGTAGTGAAATAGGCTAATATTGACCACTAGTGTTAGCATTTTACTTTGAGAAATACTGTTGCAGAATCACTGATACTGTATAGGGCTGTGTAACGTTACCGTATCCGATACCAGTACTTTAACAATACTTGGTTTACGATACCGGGACCGGGATACTTTTTCGATGCTTCATCTTGTTTCCATAGATTTTTAGATTTGCCAAAGGGGTAAGAAAATTGGTTTTGTGCTTTTGGCAGTTTTATTTTCCTAATTCAAGCGAGATTACCATAGAATCAGTAAAAATGGTCATGAAATAAACCAAATAATGTAGATGGCAGTAGTAAATATGTCTAATCTAGACAAAACTGCTCTAAACAAGACTAATATTCTCAAACAAGTCGTTTATACTTGTGCTTGATGTTTAGTTTTGTTGTAGAACCATGAAACAGAACATTAATGGTCATTTATTCAACAAAATCTTTTAGTGTTTTTATCATTTATTTGAGCTGAAACACCTAAGTCACTTTCTTTAATGCAGTCTCAGATCCACCAGGCAGATAAATTTGCTTTCTAAAGAAAAATATTTTTTCTGTACCAATTTATTTTTCAATACCGGTAGCACCTTAATTATTTTCACGGGACCCAGTCCTACTGATATAACATATTTATAATGCATTATTGATCAGATTACTGCATGTTGGATGTTATCTATTTAATATATCACTGCAAATTCACCAGTTTCTTTGCATAAACAACAAATACGTCTCTACAAACCTACTTCTCACAGTATCGGTTGGTATCGGTAGGTATTCAAAGCCCAAGTAAGCAAATAAGCCGGATGGATCGGTGCGCCTCTAATCAGAAGGTCACCTTGCTATACCTATATATGAACGTGACGAGAGAGTGAGTGATTGGTGGAAGTCGTAGATGTGGCTACAATAGTACACCACTGAGTATTGGAATGAATGATGAATAATGTAAAGCGTGTTCAGGAAAGTGTTACATTATTATTTTATTATTGTTATCTGTCTGAGCAGTAAGCGTAAAGACTCTGAACCAGGAACCAAAAGCCTCCTTAGCAACGCAGAGATGATGGCACACCACCCGACAGACCCCGTGGAAATGAGACGCATCAACTTCCAGACGCCAGGTACGTCTCAGCGATGCACTGAAGCGAGCACCCAAACACACAGCAGTGGTATTTACATAAGAAAGTGTACTTCCAATCGCTCATGATTCGATAATGAAATATTCATTAGGCTAATTTTATCCCCGCTGAGATTATGCAGACAAGATTGAGGAAGTACTCCTCCGCATCATAAATCGCCTTGTACCTGGCAGCTTCCTGTCTCTCCTCAGATCAAAATGGCTGCTGCCCAGGTAGTACAGTCAGTGCTTAGTCACACTTGAGTCATAGCACTGTGACAGAATCTGATCATCTCCGCTCGCCCACCTACCACATGCCCAGCGCCGCATAACAGACACACAACGGCCATTAACCAGATTGATCTCATAAATCATGAATGTCTCGAACGTGGTCAAATTTCTTATTTTTTTTAAAGGTGTCTGTGCGTGCAGAGACCAGCGCTCGTGTGTCCCTGTACCCTGCCAACCGAAAACCCCACTGTGAACTAAGTACATGGTTTTGCCGCGAATGGTCCCCCCCGCTGAGCCAGATCTAACAACACAGCTGCTGTGGTCACGGCACCGGGCTCATGCTGCCTTGCTTTTATTTTTCCCTCATTAATTAACAGCTATCAAATTAATTCTGTCAGTTTACTCCCATTACATCTGCGCAGGTTTATAGAATCACACAGAAAAAGGTGTTGTGTTTCATCACCACTGCAACGGATTTAGTTTTTACCTGTCGCATCCTGAATCATTTTAATCCTGAGATGAAAGTACGTGATCCTGGGAAGTAGAGTAAAGCCACCGAAGTGAAGAAAAAAACCTTAGCTTTTTCCTTTTATCATACATTTTTCCTCTCTCTCTGTCTCCCTCTCTCGCGTGGCAGCAACCTTGAAGCTGGCGCGCCCACCACTTTTTCTCCCCAGAGATGGGTGCTTTTGAGATGCTCAGTAAAGATGAAATTTGTTTCCAAGAAAATCCTGCCTGATGCTATCTGAGGTCATTGCGGTCGTGACAGTAGCGTTCCGTCGTGATTACTTGTGGGTGCAGCGCTGCAGAAAATAGCCACATTTGTCAGGTAAACATGGGAGGCTTTACGGCAACACAATGCAATCTTTTCATAGTAGCAGGACGCGGGATTCTGACAGGAGTCAAGCAAAGCAAGGTGATATTTCCATGGTTTGGTGAGAAGCAGAAAATGTGAGGAGCCGAGTTTGGCTTGGGATAAATTGTTGACGGCTGAATGACTCTGCTAGGTCTGTACAAAATGACAACTCAATGGGATGCTCAAAAATATTCCAGTCGCAATTTCAGTCCTCAGTGTGTTTTTTAAACATGTCCAGGAGTAGGGCTGGGTATCGATTTGGATTTCCCAAATCGATTCAATTCACAAGGGCCCGAACTGATCCAATTTCAGATTCAGTTAAGGATATCACACAGCACCAATTTTACTTGGATATGGACATTCTCAGAAGAACTAATGCACATTTTGATTATTATTCCACTAATATATGCTTCTATAAACATAAAAGGCTATAAACCTGACCTTCTTTGTGCCGTCTGTGTTTATTCTCCATATTTTTGCATCTTTTACTAAACAAAAAAATATATATTTTTTGAACCCCATAAATGTTACTCCATACTTTTGCCTTCTCTATCTCCTCTATCTAAACAGAGGCAATAAAACAAAAAAAGATTTTACCTAGTAACGTTTTGAATCCCTGATTGTAAAGTGCAGAGTCAGCAGTTTTGTAAAATGCAAACTTAGCCTTTTGGACACAAATTTTCAACGCAACTTTACACCGCCTCCCAGAGGCCTAGAATAACATGGCTGGGCTCATTTTAAAGCCTGAACCGTCCTCTTCCGACTGCTGAATAAGTCTCTATGACATTTTGTGGAGATATTTGCTAAAGTCGTTGGCGACACGTGCGGCCACGGCCCCATCTATCACGGTAAAAGGATCCATTTCCGTTTTTTTTTTTTCCATATCAGGCAAGTAAAAGGAAAATCGATTCAAAATGATTCACCGATTTTTTAAACCCAGCCCTGTCCAGGAGCATAAATGTGTGAGGGAAGACTGAAATGGGAATAGAAGAATCACATGCGTTTCAGAACATGTTTGTAGAGGGATAAACTTGAAGGTTAGCAAGTGTAATATATGCATAAGACATCTTCGTAGGCGACAGGTGAAGCGTGCAGAGATTGCAGGTCGACTCTTGCCAACAATATGTGTATTCGTTAATTGTTTTAGAGCAGCACAACAGATTATTTTCATCCAAAATCTAGGCGCATCTCTCTTCTCCTGTGTGGATTGTATCTTTTCTCTTGGCAGGAATACTTCGGGGTCTTTGATTTATCATTGTAGATATTTGCCTTTTCCTCTCTCTCCAGCTGTGAAGAGAAATGACTTTTGGAGGCACAGGTCCTTTCCCTGTGTGTGTGCGGCGCCCGTATGCCTACGTGCAGTCCTCCTAATTAGCGTTCCGTCTGTGTTTTCTTTCTCTAAAAGTTGTTGCTCCTCTGATCACACCGCCAGCAATTTATCAAAGAAAAAAACATTTACAAACAAACACGCCTCGCCTCACTTTGTCCCAACACATGGATCAAAATTGATTTTCCGCCTCAGTGTCCTCCTTAATGATATGTGATGTTGCCTGATTGTATAATTATCGGCACGTCTTGTGATGTCAACCTGAAGTAATTTGAGGCTGCTCAGCTCCTGCCGGCTCCACCTTTGACCTTTGCCCTTTAACTCTGCGATCCTTGTTCATGCAGGAATGATGAGCCATCCTCCCATCCCCATCAGTGAGCTGGCCGAGCACATCGAGCTGCTGAAAGCCAATGACAACCTGAGACTGTCCCAGGAGTACGAGGTGGGAAGGCATCAGCATTCTGCATGAGTAAACGGAGCGGGCCTATTTTTATCGTTAAGCCTTTGCTTCACATCGCAAATATGATTTAACTTTTGTTTATCTGTGCGCTGATTTTATGTTCATGATTAATTCAGCACCACAATTTATTGCTGTACAACTTGTCTGCAGTATGGAGTAAGAGCAGACGATCCATTATCTGCGAACGCGCCACTTAATAGCCCCCACACACTCAAAGCATGTGTATCCCCTGTTGTCTCTCCCGTAGTCAATCGACCCGGGTCAGCAGTTTACCTGGGAGCACTCCAACCTGGAGGTTAACAAGCCCAAGAACCGCTACGCTAACGTCATCGCATACGACCACACCAGAGTGGTCCTGGCGCCCATCGAAGGTGAGCATTTCATATCGAAGAAATCAAGATGTTACGCAGCCACAGAAGTCTTTAATTAGTAGTCCCATTTCTTTTGACTTTTTCGTAGATGGTTTATTGCATGGTTTGTCAGATGTTATGTTTTGTTTGATTTGTGCTTTTGTTAGATTGGCCTGCATTATTGTTTTAGGCTACACTGCAAAAAGTGATAAAGAAGTCCAATTTTCTTCAAATAAGTACATTTGCCATTCATTTGAGTAACTACGGTTACAAAGGGGCAGAACATTTCCAAACATTTCAATGGGAATTTTGGGTCAGGAATATTGGGAATTTTAAAAATGAAACATAATGTAAAATTAATGGAAATTTTGAATAAAATAGCCACAATCTTTGATCATATACATCATGGGTAGGCAAGTTGGCCTGAGGGGCCGATTTTCTTCCTCGTCAAAGCATCAGGGGCCAAACCTCTCAATCATGACCCAAAGTAAAGCAGTATTTTCTAAAAATATCAGTGTCCATCATACACAACCTAACTGGGGGTTTGAGAGGAAATTTAGGATAAATGACTTAAGTGCTTGAATTTAGAGAATGTGTGTTGATTTTGAATGGGTTTGGACAGTCGTGCATCAGTTTAACTTGAAATAAAATAAAGTGAACACTTAAACTGAGACAAAAATGTCCATCTTAATTTAAAATAGTCTAAGTCTACTCAAAATACTTTCAATTCGGGCACTTTTAAGCCATTTTCTTATCTGAGACAAAAAAAAATTCTATTGCATGTGCAAGAATGTTTCTCAAAATGAACTTGGGGGCCAAAAGTTCTATGATAGAGGGCCGGATTTTGCCCCCAGGCCTGACGTTGCCTTCCCTTCCTTATTGACTTGTGTGAAATGCCTCCACATCCAACAGGGCACGTGGCATTGTCCTACAGAAACCCAGAAAGGAAATAAAAGCTTAAGGTTGTTCTGGTGATGATAACAAATATAAAAGCTTGTATAATTGCTAATCTTATGCCATGGCCACTTAATGTACATATCAATGTACATATCACTATTACATGTATAATTAAATAACAAAAAGATATGTGTAAAGTATTTTTTATATAATCTCATAAAGAAAACATTGGATGTGTAGCAAATGAATAAGTAGCTAGATCATCTCATGAGGTACTGTAGGAATACTACTTTATGCAATATTTAAACATTGAAATAAATTTGTAGGCAAAAGTTCTTCAGTCTTCATCTGTACTCGTTTCGATCTTAGTCCAAAGATCGTCATCAGCTACATAGCCATTAAAATAAATTCCCACGATTACCAAGTACATTACACCATATAGGACATTTGTTACCTGGTAGTGGGCAGTTTGCAGGCTTAAAAGTGTAGCTTTTCTCTCCAAGTTTCATCTCCAAGTTGATCTGTGCATGTGTAGGATTCATGCACAGTTCAAGCAGGAGGGTGTGGCCTAAGAAATGCATGTGCCTGTGCTTAGATTTTAAGGTTTATTAGTATTACTGTACATCGAGTTGATCTGCAAATGAGACCCTTCTAATGTATAAATTCCCTGTTCATTCCAATAAATGCTCATTTTATTCCCACATCTATGGAGGACTAAAACTGCCAAAATAATAAATAAATAAATGAATAAATAAATGTCCATATTGGCAAATAATTATTAAGATATCACTTCAAATGCTGGGATTTAAAAACTAATAATTATTATTAAGAGAGTTTTGTGCTCAAAACAAAAAATAAAGCCTTATTATTATTATTTTCTGTCTGCATTATCTATTTATTTCTTAATTCATTAATTAATTTATTTTTCATTTCTTTTCTCTTTTATTTTTACGGCCTGCATTATTCTTTTCTTGATTCCTCTCACCAAATGCAAAGTAAAGGGGGCGGGGCCACAGATAGTTAGACCTAAGAAATCGTATCATCAGACAGGAGCCACGAAAAGGTTAACGCCCCCTTTTCGGATTAGCCAATCACTGTAACGAGAACGCCCCCTTACTCTGCATTTGGTGAGAGGAATCAAGAAAAGAATAAAGCAGGCCGTAAAAATAAAGCAGAGCGAAAAAATAATGTAGGGTGTAAAAATAAAGGAGAAAAGAAATGAAAAATAAATGAATGAATGAATTAAGGAATAAATAATAATAAGGCTTTATTTTTTGTTTTGAACACAAAACAGGCGCTTAATAATAATTATTCGTTTTTAAATCCCAGCATTTGTAGCGATATTTTAATAATTATTTGCCAATATGGACATTTATTTATTCATTTATTTATTTATTATTTTGGCAGTTTTAGTCCTCCATACAAATCATTACTTCAAGAAAATTTGACTTATTTCCAGATGACTTTTTGCAGTACGGTATATTTCCGTCTGACTGATACCAGATAAAGCGTTGTCATGGGCTTTAAGTGTGAGTGGGTTAGTGCTGGGTTAACTCACTGAGAAACGAAGAAAGAAGCGCCTGGTGACGGATCAAATCAGAGACAGCAAACGGCGTCGGGAGGCGCCGGAGCGCAGCGGCATGAGACTGACAAACAGCCCGAGTGCATTCAAGTGCAGCCAGCGCTCCCCCAGAACAAGAGGAGAGAATGAGTTTGAACTGGAGCTCATGAAAATTACCCCGAGACTCTTGTTTGTTTGTTGTCGCCCGCACATCAGCCGGCAGCCCACGTCAGTTCGTTCAGGCTGTTTGATGCACGCACTGAGGTTAATTTGTGTCTAGAGCCCTTACAAGTGTCTCATTTGTAGGTATCTTGGGGAGCGACTACATCAATGCCAACTACATCGACGGCTACAGGAAGCAGAACGCCTACATAGCCACCCAGGGGCCGCTTGCCGAAACTTTTGGAGACTTCTGGAGAATGGTGTGGGAGCAAAGAGCTGCTTCTGTTGTTATGATGACACGTTTGGAGGAGAAGTCTCGGGTAAGGAAGCGGGTTTCTTTACCTACTGCCCCATTTACCTGGAACTGCAAGGACTGCTCACAACAAACAAGTCTGCAACCTAAAATAAGCCTGTTTCATTCACGCCCAGATTAAGTGTGACCAGTACTGGCCGAGTCGGGGCACAGAGACCTACGGGATGATCCAGGTCACGTTGCTGGACACAATGGAGCTGGCCACGTTCTGCATCCGCACGTTTTCCCTGCATAAGGTAAATGTCATCACTTTTCCATTACATTACATGGCCTTATTATCTCTTCATTCCCCGCTATCACCAATCCTCAGCTCAGACAGGCCGCCCAGCGCTGGCCTGAGATTGGATCACTGTTGGAGGCACAGCCGTTTCATACAAACCGCGGCTAATCTAGGTCCGTCAGGCTGTGGCCTACTTACAAACACTAAAACTAGGCCAAGTGTAGCTTCCAACTGCAGAAACATGTCTCCCCAATTTAGTATTTTTCAACATCAAATAGAAAACAATGCCTGGGATTTTTCTTGACCCAGAAAATAACTCTTTTCTCAACTGAAGTTAATACTTTTAATTCATTATTTAGAGCCGGTCTTCATTAACAACATAATTTTTGATGATCTTTTACATAAATACGTTGATCAAATAATGACTATAGGAATGATTCTAAGATAACACACTGATTCTGGTGTTTTAGAGTGGAAGTAGTGAGCGGCGAGAGGTGCGGCAGTTCCAGTTTACAGCGTGGCCTGATCACGGTGTGCCAGAATACCCCACTCCTTTCCTCAACTTCCTCCGCAGAGTTAAGTCCTGCAACCCTCCTGACGCGGGACCAATTATCGCTCACTGCAGGTACGTGGAGATATTTTAGAATATGAACATTATATTATGCAATGAGAATACACTGACATGGAAATGCACTTTGAAAAACAAATCTAAAATATTTATGCTTGGAAAAGATGCCAAAATATATTGTTAGTTTATTTGAACAGGGACAATGCACATTAATCAACATTTCTGTACATGCAGCAGTTTTAGCTACACAGCTAGTTCCCGAACAAAAGTTTAAGACTAGTTGAAAAATAGCAAAAATTCACTGGGAGTGAGACAAAAAACATTTTGGCGCAAACTGTAGGTTGCTTCATGCTTGATGCAAATGTTACCAGGGAGTGAGTGGGAACATTTCTCCAAGTGGTGAAGACAGCCTCATGAAGGGCATCTACTGTCTGGAACTGTTGTCCATTTTTGTAAACTTCTTTGCCATCCATCCCCAAAGGTTCTCGTATCCAAAGAGTGATTCTCTTGAAGAAGTCCTTTGTTCTGCGGTCATTGTGAACTGTAGCGTTGTCCTGTACCCAGTCGTTACCACAGTGCTGAGGGTCCTCAGTCATGAGGGATGCTCTCTGTAACATCTGCACATAGCCAGTGGTTACCACGGTGACGAGGGCCCTCAGTCATAAAGGACGATCCTTAACCAGTTGGCACTTGTCGAGGATCGTCCAGTGCCAATCTGAT
>OMNZ01095102.1:0-12616 GCA_900303255.1 Lesueurigobius sanzi
GCGCCACCAGTGGATCAGAACCACTGTCATGGAGGATACTATTTTGGTTCCTTCATCATGCTGCTAACCTGCTTCAGCAGGAGTATGTTTTTTTGCGAAGGAGAGATGAAGTAGCAGGCTAGCTTAGCCTAGCATATCCAGGACTTCTCTTCTTCCGTGATGCTGCACAGCCTTTGCTTCAGGTAGGATGAATGCACCTTTACTATTTATGAAAATCAAACACTATATGTCCAGAGTTTTGGGCGCACGCTGAACGCCAAGGGTTTGTTTTGACAGCCACGCATTCACACGTGTGCTGCTCCAGCCTGATAGCTCCACTTTTTGTTTCACGGATTCATACAGCACCTAAACAAATGAAATAACGTTGTGTTGTGGCCGTATACCAAAGCTAAAATGAATGGTCTAATTAATTATTACTCTGCAGGTAAATATACTGCGTACAAAACTGCGCCTGGGGCTGCATCAGAGGCTAATATAACTTCATAAAACTATTTCTGTGTATTTTTAGGAAGTTAAAACTGTCGGAAAATATAAAAACAAATAAATATGAAAAGTCAGAAAGTGGGAGTGTCATACATTTTCTTGAGAAAGATTAATCAATCAATCAATTAATCAAACGGTCAAATTGACCGCTGCGGTGGTTCTAGTGTTAAAAAGGAACTGGTGTGTATGCATGTCAAACACAAAATATTGGAAAATGCTTTGATCATTTCATGTCTTCATAAATACAATAAATGTCCCAACGTCCTTGTATACAGTTACAGATGCTATGCTAATACATACCGTGTTTTTCATTTTTCCATTTGACTCAATATTCTAGAAACAATTATGTACACTTATGTATAATTTGAGTTGCTTCTTAAATCTATAAACACTCTTTTGTTGCTTTATATCCTGTGGTAAACGCTTCCATTCATGAACTAATAAATGAGCAATGTGGCAACTGCTTGGGTTTCGGCTAATTAGAGTGAAAGTAGACTTGGATTAAGTCAACTCTTGCACCCTATGAACACTGCCATCTGCGGATGTGGACTGTGCCATGAGGGGAGCCTTCCCAAAAGACAAGTCAACCAAAGAGATTATGGCCTCGCTCTGAGGCTTGTTGATTATGTATTTTGCCTGAATGTGCCTCAAATTGGTGTTGGAGTTGAAAATGCCTATGAAAGAATATCTCTGAAATATATATTACTGTTTGCAGATGGTTTGTTTGTTGGTAGATGCTAGGTTTAGCAGAATTCTACCAGCACTGCTTACTGAGTTAACTCATCATTTTAATATTTTCACAAACAAATTTAATACATTTATTGAAAGGAACTGACCACCAGATGGCGAACAACTGACTTACCATTCAAAACAAAGTAATCTTGTGCCCGTCTTTAAGTACGTAAGAGCCTGATGACCAAGTGGGGCTCTATATGAATAAATTGCCATGATTAGACTCGCTAACAGCCTCTACTGTTTAAATTCTATTACGGCTTTAATTATAATTTCAATCTCTATTAACACAGCAGCCCATAAAACTTCCACACTCTTTAATAGGCAGATGAGGCGACATGATTGTGGCTCCCCTTCTTTGTGTGAAGTGAGAAGATGACACCTTACACGGTTTCCGTTTGGTCTTATCCCCACCCCTCTTGTGCTTGTGCAAAAGTCAGTCATGTAGCTTGAAATGTTTAGCATCTCGGGGAGTCAAAGGACCAATTCAAGTCATTATAGAGCGTTCTCAGGCACATTTATTAGTGGGAGCCAGTCTGATGCTGTTACATGCATGTGTAATGTTTTTTTATTGGGCCCAAGAGCAAAACACCACAGGGAAGTTGTAATGTTACAGTTTTATGTACGGATTATGCATATTTTAAATCTGAATAGGAACCTTCAGAGTTTGAAATTGAATGGCAAATGAATGAGTAACAGTTGTGTCCGAAAGTGCACCCTAACCACTAACTACTCATTTTCCTATATACGGTAGTCCCACACTGTATAGTAGTGGACTCATTTTGTTGGTGATTCGGACACATTTCTCTTCACTACCTTCTCCTGGCCACTGATCACGTGACCCAAGCGCCACAGCGGCGTGATCTGCGGAGGAGAAAGTAGGGAGCAGCGCAACCAGATGAGTGCACGACATGTGCTGTAAAGTTCACAAAACGCCGCTGATAATGCATTTCTTCGACCAAGACCGACCAAATTCAAGAGACAATTTATTATTTATGGATATATATTTGTCAGATAGGTTTAACTCAACATGGATTTGAAGAAAACGGCTTGGATTGTTGCATTTTGCCAGATAAGAGAAGCATTGATCTCAAGCTAAAGGTAAGCAGCTATGGTTAGCAACTTTCATCCGCGTTGAGTCCAGTCGCTGACGGCTGTCTACGTCCGACGCCCGTTTAGTGATCATCGCTAGTTCATGACTTTTCAAGATGCATTGTGGGAAATGTTGAGTGCACTACTTTTTTCTCTCTGGACATTCGGACACCCCTAGAAAATGGCGTACCTGCAGCCTGATAGTGTCCTATTATAGGGAATAGTGTGGACATTCGGACACAGCCTTGGACTCATTTTGCTGTCACACGCATAACCTTTATTATACAGGTTTGAGAGGTGAATAATAACAGAACAGACGTGTAGGTACTGTATACATGTATGAAAAAAGGTTCTGTGACATTGTCTTGTGTCCTCTCATCTGTAAATCCACACATCCACGCTGCTGTTTTGTGTGTCTTAAATTGTCTATTTTATTATATTCTTCATCTTATTCAATGTGTATGCATTCTCTTATTCATCATTATTACAAGTGCACCGGAATAAAATCCTAGTCCGTGAATCCTGTCATTGTCAATAGCAATAAAGACTATTCTGATTTTGATTCTTTTACAATTGCGTGATGAATAAAAAGTGCTGCTCGGTCGAAGGGTTTGTGTGGAAATGTTGTAGGTACAGTATGAGCCACATCCATTTCCCTCATCAGTCACAGCGATGTGGCTGGAAGGACATCCAGCATAAAATCACCAAGCAATGGGTTCCACGTGATAGAACACATGTTAAAAATATACTATATCATTCATTATTGTTAAAAACATTTTGTTATTACCATTTGATTGCTATATTTTAAGCACTGTACCAATATAATATTTTTTACACAGCATCATTTTATGCCTCTCTTAAATGTCAATAAGGAAAGAATTATTAAGGTTGCTCTCCTCATAATGCCTACTCATAGCAGACTTATATCACCATCAGCAGCCGAAAGGTCATTACACAAGTAAATTACCTGATTAGCATTTCATTATTCTCGTTTCTCTCGCATTTCGCCTTTTCTTTTCTGAATATTGTGCGAGGCAGAGCTGCATTTCCATATTGTACATTCTGAAGTCGTGTCAGAGTCTCTGTAATTGAGGTCAGGTCCATTGCGATCAGGGGAGGTTTCATGATCATTGTGGAAAACAAAACGATACAACAATAATTTGTCTCGAAAACATTTTGTGGATGTAATTAATCAGTGTAGCGACAGCACCGCGACCCTTCTCCAGGTCTGGAGTAATGGTAATTTACCTTGAGAGGATGTCTACAGGATTGGACAAAAAAATGGAATAATAATTATTTTAAAAAAATAAACACTTTATGTATGTAACCAGTAAAGGTGCCTAGGGAAGAATTTCTATATTAGAAAATATGAAAGACCTCAGTCCAATTACATATCCTTTTTCTTTTGTTTATTTAAAGGATCTCCCAAGCTGTCACTGTTCTTTCTGGGGTCACTTAAAATGTTTCTATCCACAATTTGCTATATTTAGTTTGCATTTGCACTACATTATAATGATCTATCTTAATATTAAAATTTAACAGAGAATTTCAGAAATCAAACTGTGGTCTTTGATCCTATCCACCAACCTGAGCAAATTCTAATTCTGACTTTACTGGAAATAAATCATTATAGCAGCATAAAGAAGAAGAAGAAGAAGAAGAAGAAGAAGAAGAAGAAGAAGAAGAAGAAGAAGAAGAAGAAGAAGAAGAAGAAGAGCTTTATTTATATAGCGCCTTTCACAGACATAGTCACAAAGTGCTTTGGTCCAGTTTGCTCTTTTATAAACTTTATAAACAAATCGATTATCTAATATGTACAATAAGGAGTGTCATTATTGCACTGATTCAAAGTTGCTCCATTGAGCTACTGTCAGGGACATTGTAAATTCAATGTCCATATACTCAAAATGATTTTTTCTCACATTGTGGTGACAACATCTCCTCTTTAACTGCTACAGACTCCAAACTTTCCAGTCTTGGTCTTAACAATATTCTGAAGGTTTGTCCAGAGGGATTTAAAAAATATCTATTTTTTTTTACAGTTTTACTGTATGCACCAATAACTAGTTTATTAAAAAACTTTAAAAAGATATCCAAAATCCGCACTGAACAAATAGTTATAACTAATATACAGTGTTGGGGGTAATGCGTTACCGAGTAGCATGCTAGAGTACTCAGATTAGTTTTGTAGAGTAACGTAACACACTACTTTGCGTGCTCAAGTAATCTAGTATTAGTTACTTTTTCAACAAAATAACTCGTTAGTTCGGCTCATCTCTTCTCCGCATCAGCACTTCCTGCTCCCAGAGCGAGAGCGGTGCAGAGGACGCATGAGTCCGTCTGGTCAACAGAGAGAGAGGAGCTCCACGTTACTCCATCAGAGTCTCGGTGAGTGCATTTATGTCATTGTTTATCTAATTTGTTTCTCAAAATAGAGTTCTCAGCGCATTTTTTGTTGACAAACTCAGTGCGAGTTACATTTCCAAAGGAGAAACGATCTAACTTAACAAGTTTTAAAAGTAACCAACACTGCTAATATATACACAATACACAATAAAACCAATAATATAAACCTGGCTCTGTCCATTATTTGTGAATTCATTTGTAATAGTTGTTTTCAATACTATGCATAAAATACATTATGTTTACCTAAAAAACTATTAATACAGTGGCATGGTGGTGCAGCGGTTAACGCTCGTGCTTCACAGTAAGAAGGTCCCGGGTTCGACTCCGGGCCGGACAGGGCCTTTCTGTGTTCGCATGTTCTCCTTGTGTCTGCGTAAGTTTCCTCTGGGTCCTCCGGTTTCCCCTACCACCATGGTTGGTGGTGGTCGGAGGGGCCATGGTTGGTGGTGGTCGGAGGGGCCAATAGCGCAGAATGGCAGCCTCGCTTTCCCTCACAACAGAGTATGGTGTGAATGAATAATGTCTACAGTGTAGCACTTTGAGAAACTTGGTAAAGAGGCTGGAAAAGTGCAATACAAGTGTAAGCCATTATATAATAATAATTATGATTACCACAAGTTTCAAATGATATCACTCAATGTATCGTTTTTTTTCCTCCTTTTTACATGAGAGATAGAAAGTCGCATATATCGCCTCACTCAGTCTGTCTTAGTGGTGATTCGTATTCCATATATTATGAACTCTCGAATGCCCCTCAGACAACTCCTCGCCCACCTGTCTCGCTTCCAATCTGCCGCAGCGCTAATGAAGAGTCCCAATCTTCAAAGCAAGTGGAGATACAAAAGGCATAAGTTGCACCTTTGCATTACCATAACCCGCTGCATGATGAACGCGCTGGTGTAGGCTCCAGTGCTCTTACGCGGCGCATGCAATAAAACATACGGTAAAAGCGGGGCATAATTCATTTTCCTCAGCACTCGAGTACAGTGCGCCCGCCAACACTTCTAATCTCTCTTCATTGCTCTGAGCATGGAGAGTGTGACAGTCTGTCTGGCACCCAGTCTCACACATTACAATGAAGGCCAGTGCCATGCATGAATCCCATTAGTATAACAAAGATGCAAAGGAAAACAAATGCCTTTAAAGTACTATAATATTTACATCACATTTGTATAGATTTCATTACAATTGTCTGCTCTGATTTTAAAAACGGCATTAGTGAGGTGTAATTGTCTATCCATGTGTAAGTAATTTGCCCTTGATTTGAGTTAAAGGCACTACCACATTTTTCCTATCGTATTCCTAGTGGAAATGATACTGTACATCTAAATATAAAGCATTTTTAGGCTAGTTTTCTTGCATTTCTGTGACAGTGACCCTAAAAAGTGACCTGCTGGTTGTGAAATATGCTTATAAACTCATCTCTACAAAGAACTGGGATTTTGCACGTGTTAGAAATGTTTTTGGGCCACAACTATCAATTTAATGTACTCAATTCCTCTTTCTTTATTTGTAACAAAAAATCAGGGATAGTGCCTTTGAGTCTAATTTTTTTTTTTTTCGTTTATTCACGATGAGAAAATCAACATTTTATTGAACTCAAATTAAGATAATATCATCTCAATTGACATCAATTAATATCATAATGTAATCTCAATTAACTGGAAATAGTATTTTTCATACATCGTTATTCCACTCAAAATCACTCAAATTAAATGTATTTTGTCATCTGTTGTTATATTGCAAACTCACAAATTTGTGGAAATAATACAATGCATCTAAATATAAAGTATTTGCATCCATTTCATAATCTTGCAGGCTAGTTTTTGTTAGCATTTCCGTGGCAGTGACCCTGATAGGTGACCACGTATATTGTGAAATTATCTCATAACCTCATCCCTGAGAAGAAGAAGAAGATTTTAAATCTTTTGAGACTTAAGATCTGTGCACAGACAACACACACTTAAGGACAGACATGAGGACACATACCCACACATGAGGAGTCCCACCACAGATCATGCCATGAGAGAAAGTTTTTATTGATCCACGCCTCCTAAGACTAAAAATCTGGCAAAAAATCCTCTAGTGTGTATCCAGTGTTAATTGAGTTCTACATGTTATCAATCTGGAAAGACTCCCGTGCAAACTATCTGTGAAAAAGCGGGACAATCAGTACAATACTTTGAGCTAATTGGGCCCCAGTTAGTACATGCCTTCCTAAATGCGGTTTTAGCAAATCATAGCAGCAAGTCATGTGACGTATCACCCACAGCAGGAAATCTAGTCGGGATGAAAAGCACAAACATCTTTGCCATCTACAAACGCACAAAGCGCTTCCCCTTGCTCTTTTTTTTTAACAAGAAACAGTCACTATTTCAGCTAAAATAGAGCCAATTGCAGCATCTCTTGTTTTTGCCGGGGCTGACTGTCATCATACCTACATATCCCGCCCCAAGCTACACAGCAGCATGTCATTGGTCCGAACCACTGGTTGTTACGAGACACACATACGGTACCGTCTTTCAAGATGGATTTGTTGTGAGACTGAAAATTCAGATCTCGCGACAATTCATCATGCAGTACAAGGTTAAGGTATAGGGCCTTCAAAGCCATATATTTGTGGTGTGCAGATTATGAAAACAAAACTTCAATTGGTTAAAAGTCTTGAATGTATTACTTTGGATTTACATAACGCCTTTCAACATACCCACACCACATTTTCATTGCATTATTCCTTTCAATCAATACAGCATTGTGATCAATCAAACTGGCACGTCAAGATGAAAGAAGTGCATTGCCCAAAGACAACAGAAACGGTACACGGAGGAGCATTGGCCATTGGAAGCAGCCAGAACTACCAATAGCTCAAAGATAAACCTGTTCAGCATGTTTTAGATTGATGGGGCAAGAGCACTAATCACACAGCCACTATTTCAAACTAGACTCAGAGACAAAAGCAGCGATTAGGAAGATTTATTGATGTAATTTTGGCGATCAGTCCCCGGCAGAAGACATCGATGTATGGATTAAAGCTAGTATGGATAGGTTAGCATTAGGGATGTCTTCCCCCCGGAGCCTGGACACCGGTGGCGGTATGGAGGCCTCTAGGGTATCCCGCATCCTTAGACCCTCTCCCGCGGCAAGAAAAAAATCAGAAAACACAGTGGGAAAAACAAAGACATCATGAGGAGAACCACAGTGGGGAAGGGATCCACTCCCATGGACGGATGGGCGATAGATGGAAGAGGCGCCGATGGGGTGGAGGTGGGTTGCAGCGCAGTTGGGAAGCGAACGAGCCATGGATGCTGGAGGTTTAAAAGCCGGGCCGAGTGCGATGATTGGTTGCGACAAAGGTGGCTCATGCGCTGATAGGCTGAGTTGGAGGAGTGACCCTTGCAGATGCCCTCATTGGCTGGAGGTAGGTGACACTGTAATTAGTCTTCTAGGTTGAATTTGCGCCTAGGCTTCATGTTACTGTTTTCAAATGCATTAATGTTAAAATGTATATAAATTATTACTATTTAATACATTATTTTTCATGTTTGAAAAGAGCATTGGTGTTTCCATAGCGGGTCACAGAGAAAAGGGTTGTGAACCAATTTATTCAGATGCTGACAACCCTTCAACTATCTTCAAACATGATTTACCAATAATATGCTTCTGTACCTTGCATGACCCAACTGTGTAATAACGGTTACAATGCTTAAGGCCTATCGTAATGTCCCTCAATCGCATGCTCTTTTCCCTTCCCCACCTTTGCTCCCTTAGATTACTGCTCATTTTCAGGACTCCACATTTATCATCCCACGCCTTCCTGCATACACCTCGGAAGACATACAAGGCCAAACAGTAGTAACCCATGCAGTAGCTGGTTCCCACCCTAAGCTCGTTCCATACACCCCCCCCAACCCCGTGGTGAAATGGTCGCTATGAATCTTCATCGCATGCACCGGTGTGGAAACCGGCCTCACCTAAATGACTATTGATGATGATGCCACATGGTAAGGAATGTGGACACAGTATGGAAATGGTGCGGGGGAGCCTGGACAAGCACAGAAATGGGATGTATAGGGAGTGTGAGCTAAGGGATGGAGAAATTAACATATATATATATAACGGGATATTACTATTTTATTCAATAGCACCCCAAAACAGTGCTGTGGGTTTTTGCGATTGTACTGAGGTAACTTTAAATCTCACATAACTAGTATTTTTTGCATAATAAAATACCATAGTGTGTTCTGTGTAGGGATGGGAATCGAGAACCGGTTCTACAAGACATCAGAACCGTATACGTCTACTTCATTATCAATCCTTATCGATGCTCCAATTTCGAAAACACTCTTTATTTCCCCTTTTCAGGCGCCATTGTGCGGAGCTAAAAGTATGTGTGAGTAATGACGTAGTTCTCAGAGTTGATTGTGACAGGGCGTCGAAAAAGTGGTCTGAAGTGTGGCTTTATTTTACAAAACAAGATGAAAATTTCATGTGATAATACAAGCAACATGCCACCTCCCCATCGTGACTTTAATTTACAGGAATGCCATGTTTTCGATCGGCTCCGAACAAGTGTCTGACTCTTCCCCGGCTTTAGCTACAGCACCGTAACAGGTAAAACTGTCAGCGAAAGATTAAAAACTAATCCAAAGTGCAGAGAGTAGATCTTATCCATCTTTGCTGATAATTACATAAAGTGGTCAGAGCAGTCAAAAGAAGCCTGTGCAGCTCTGCGCTTGTGTCACGGTAAAAACGAAAGTGAAAGTGTGCAGCGCTGGAAATCAGCTGTTAATTAAGATCTTTTCTCTCTCCCTCTTTCTCTCTCTCTCTCGCTATCTCTCTGTTTTAATAATGAATCCCTGAGAGAACAGATCAGAGAAAATGCCTTATAAGATATATTTAGAAAACATTCACACCAATTTACTTTATTTAGATATGGCTAATAGTAATATTCTATTGTCTATTATTGCAAAATATTGTTTTAATGTATTTTTAACATAGGATGACTTAAAACCATGAAACAAAATGTCTTGTTTCTTAGGCATCGAAAAATAATCAAATCTTAAAATTTTATGGACAACCATGTGCTCTTTCTTAGATAAATTGCAGAAGCCAGAATGTCTGGTCATGCACCCACATTCCACTTTACATAGATGAGCAGTTATGAGATGTCTGCAATCAACTAATGAGAATGAATGACACTTGGGTTAGCCAATGATTACTTAATGAGCACTGGGAAATCTGTTCTGGGCATGTTCAGACTTACTTACCCAATGATATCCAGAAAGGAAAAGCCCTGCCATTAGAGAGTATGTTCTGATAGCCATGTTGATATTTTGAAGAAAAGCTAAACAACGGAAATGCTGTTCATGACGGACCAGCATTTGAAATGGATAAACCAATTTAACGTTGATTACATTTTGGGGAAAAAAGGTATACTTTGCTGTCCTCTGATTTCAAGGCATCAGTCAGCTATTCAAATTGTGCCCTCCTCCACCAAAGCCTTCATACAGTAGATCTTCCTTATCTTCTCCTAATGACTTTGTTGGACAAATGAGAAAATTGAATTGAATCAGATGCTGTTTTATACCTACCAGCTGCTTATTTTACTGTGAGGTCTGAGTGTAGATTGCAGACTGGCACAGGTTAAATGGCACACAGCACTCGAATCTCCTTCTATTTAAGATCAAAGTATTGTCAATTATTGTTGAAAAGAAGAAAAAAAATCTTTTTCCAGTTGTTGTGACACCCTCGGACTGAACAAATGATGTTGGATGTGTTTTTTAGCTTGAAAACGTTCATGCAAATGGTATGTGCGATCAGTGGCTACACGCTGTGGATCGGGAATTGAAAGACAGAATGGCGCTGCTCATCGCCAGTCCTGAATAAGGTGAATAACAATTTGTACGAATGCGTTGTTGTTACAAAATGCAGCCTGATCAGTGTACAGTATTGGCTCCACCTCATGCTAACACCTTCTATTCAACCATCACCGTCCCCTGCCTGTTTCTGTGAATTTATCGTTTTGTCCCATGAGTCCAAGTCTCTCCAGGTTGATGTTACAGTATTGCCCAAAGATTAGCCTAATGTGGATTTTTAAAAATACTACCTTCTCTGCCTATTTGTGTGACCTTCCAATCATTGCGGCTGCTCCCTGAAATCCCGCTGTACTGTATAACCCCTCAAAGACCATACTACTTCTGCGCAGAGAATTGAAAAGGAAAATGCATCACCATCGAGGCTAAGAGCCCTTAAAAGAGAAACACAATGTTCTTCTTATGGAATATCCATGTTGTTACCTTCTTAAAAAGCGTAGAGAGCAGCACTTTTTTTTTTCCGCTTTCAAAGAGACTGCCTAAGTATTATCAACAGTGTTCTGAAGTGTGTGCTCTCGCTGCTGCAGGAAACAACTTTGGGATGGCTGCTACATCTTCTCTGCACTGATGATATCCACTTCCCCAAGGCTCTTGCAGCGTGTCCTTGGTTGTGCGGATTATGAAAAGTTGCCAAAACAGCAGAGACATGATTGGTCTACGAGCCTTGAAAATGACAAGCCTGTTTTTTTTTTTTCCCTCCTACAAGAGCCAGCAGGGTGTGGAATAGAAAAATGTAAATAATATTGAGAGCAGTCAAACGGAAAAAGGCGAGAACACTCCTTTGTCATTGTTTGAACAGGTAGGAGAAGGGGCTTATTTAAATATTGTATTTCTGTCTTTTTCAGTTTTATTGCTGACAACAGTGATGAATATGAATTTGCCCTCTTAGGTGTTTTGGCTTGTTTTGAAGCTTTTACTCAAAGGTCATCCAGTTGGACAAAAAGCTAAGAAGCGCAAACAAAGAAGAAATACATAAATGCAAAATAAAGCAAGATTTTAAAATAAATGTCCACTCTTGCTCATCCATTCAGCGGTTGCCTGTTATGTTCTCGACCTTTGTCTCAAGCACCCTCTCACATTGTGTCATATGTCAAGTACTCTTTAGCTTGAGTGACGGTTCTCTAATTATGGGGTGATTACGATGATCGCTTTACAGAGATAAAAAAAAAAAAAACAACACAGACTAAGAAAGCACAATTAAGGTGGCAGGATCAGGTGTCAAATGCCTGTCTGAATAAATACTGTATGTCTTTAGCTCTGATTTAAAGACAGATAGTTCAGTGATAGAACGCAACACACGTGGAAGAGCATTCCAGAGCTTGGGAGCGAAGACTGAAAACGCTCGATCGCCCCCGCTTCTTGTAGCGCAACCTGGGCACCGTCAAGCGATGTAAGCTCAGACAGGATGGTGAGGTAGGCTGGACCCAGGCCGTTGATGGCTTTGAAAGCAAACAGGAGGACCTTGAATTGGACCCTGAAACGGATCGGGAGCCAGTGAAGATTCTGCAAAACAGGAGTAATGTGAGCATGCTTTGGAGTGTTGGTTTGAGTGTCCAGAGAAGCACTATATAAAACCAATGCATTATTATTATATTTATCCACTACATTTGACTCATCTTTCAGAGCCCTTGGGACAACCTGTCAGACCTATCCATATTCATCTCAGAAAGACTGGTAGGGCCTCCATGTCTGCAAAGGGAAAGTGGAAAGTATAGCGCTTTTCATATGACATAGTCACACCCAAAGCGCTTCACACATGAAAGGGAGGGGGGCTCATTCACTCCATGCTGATGGTGGTAAGCTAGCCTGGGAATACCCAGGCTGCTCCTGGAAAGGAAGACCGAAGTCTTCGCATGAATCTGGGGACCAATCACAGCACGGGGAGGAACGGCAAGCCGATGACGCGTAAAAAAAGCGGAGGTTGTAGTTGCCGCAGCAGACGCAAAGCTATCTTTCAATCAAGCGTTAGATTGTGTTCTAAACACATTAAATCGAAAATTTATATTAAAAGACGAACAGCGTTTGGCTTT